>SJVG01000416.1:0-31296 GCA_034774675.1 Scedosporium minutisporum
GGGGGCGGTAATGATGTGCTTCGGTAGGCAGGGATAGGGGCAGGAGATAAACTGGGGCTGATAACGACACTGGCTCCATTTCCCAACGTCTGTCCAACTCCGCTAGTCCATGTTTGGAGGGACATCGAGAGATGAGCCGGCTTACTGCATTCTGTTTCGGGGCTAGTGTGGAAAACGAACGCTTGGCATCATGGTGGAAGGAATTCGAAATATAGATCGACTGGCGAACTACTCCTTCCCTTATCAAATAACAACCGTTCGCTGCAGGATTCAAGCCACCCTTTCCAGATTGGCCTCATCGTCACATTTTGTCGACGCTACTTGGGGGCGTGGCGTTCAATGGCTTGCTCGGGTGCTTCCACATAATACAGGCTCAGATGGCGATGACAATCCGGTCTGGTGGGGCCCCAGATGCATGGAACAATCAAAGGATGAAAGCTGCAGGAGCTTCTAGTGGTAATCTTCGAAGAAGTCGACCTTTTTTCTTTCCCACGCCCCAAGGTTCTGTGCATGGTTTGAAGCTGCCCACTCATCCTTCAGCCCGTAGCCAAGCCCAAGAAAGGGTCTAGCCCGCGTCGAGGCTCTTGATCCATTTGGCAATTGATATAGCAAGTGGGCAATGGTGGACGGTGCGCAACCAGGGCCCCCAGGGGTAATATCACAGACATTCACCTTATAATAATAATATTCGCGAGTTATTACTTGAAGCCTGGCCTGGCCAGGCCCTACCCCGCCAACCTCCGTTCCCACATGCACTTGATCAGATCAGTTTTACGGAGGATTAATCCTCGTCTCATGAAGCTCCCTGAACAACGTGAGTTGCAGGGTAGTTGAGAAGATCCCGGTCCTGCGTACGGGAAATTAAGTCCTCGCTCCGGACAATATTGTCTGATATGAGCTTGTCTTCGACTGCCCATTTTGTCTTCGGCATCATCAGAATGATCAGATACAGTGCCTCCTTCTGGTTGGGCGCCTGTTAAGCGCGAAGAACCGGCGAAGCACACGTTCAGGACGAGACTACGAGTACAAAGCAACGGGTTCTCGCATGGTTCCGTCGGTCGGGGTTCACATGTTGTACGAAGTGGTGTCTTGAGTGGGACAAGGAGAGGAACAATTGGATCGATTGATCACTTTCCCTGGAGAAGTGGAGAAGCAAGATTTCCCAAGCCATGCGTGAATCCAACGCGCCGTACGAAGTAAACGAGATTTCTCGTATGCACTCCGGAGTGTGCGAGACAAGAAATTAAAGGATGTCGCATGGGAGCCTTCCAGCAGCCCAGAGTGTGGTCCGTCTTCCAGGGTTCGCATCCCATGGCAGATGGCAGGGTGCTCTAGAACCTAAAAAGCAAGACCAAAACGGGCCACGTGCAGGTTACCATCTCATCCCTGTCGCCTAGCTACCGATGGGGGTAAAGCCCAAGAGGTGGAGAAAAGGAAGGTGATATTGTACGTTGTAGTGACATGGATCATGGATGTGCCAAGTACAAAGGTAATGGCTCACCTTTTTGCTCAAATGGCGTCTGTATCACCCTTCGGACGAGACAACGGAGGACGCTAGTTCTACCGGAGAAGGTGTGGACTCTGGAGCTAGGCTGAGGCCGCTGAGCTTGAGAGAAAACCGCACGAGGGAACCGGATTGGATCGCAGTTGTACGTAATCCATTCAATCGTGCTTCCTGACTTGGTCTGGTCTTGATACTATTTGCTGGCCCGTCCACAACGATCAATTGATATTATATTTGATCATAATATTATTGTACACTATATCCCGAAGGAGAAGTAGGCTGAGCTCGCATCTCAAACCACACCGTTGCACAGGTTATGCTGAGGAGACGGCATAATATTGGCGATCTACCACGCCGGCAACCGCAGTCGCAAGAGCGATCCCTCAAAATATCGACCAAACACTGCCCTTGGAGGGGAGGATCAGGAAAATCTGAAGGCGCGACAAGATACTATTCTGGGGTTGATCTGAGTCCTTTCCATTAACAGAAAGTGAGAGGCTGAGACTAGCACAAGTGCCGAAATGGAGAGCTGCGTTTTAGCAACGACTAGTATCTCGCACTTCGTAAAGTAGTACACAGGTACTACTCGTAGAGTATGGGTGTACCGAGGTAGTGTACGACTCTGGCTATCCGTCCGGTACTTCATCTTTAAAAAGTGGTGTAATGATCGTCGTAAACCATAACACCAAGAGGTCGAGCACACAAGTGGTGTTGACGAAGTAAAATTATTACGGTGTGCTGTGTGGACTTGAGCAAGGGGATTGGGCTTGTCTGCCGTACTCCCGCCCTCGAGGTGGTAATGGTGGCTGCAATTTACGAGGTAACAAATTGCTGGGACAGGGCATTTCAGCCCCCTTGCCGAACACTCTGTCCATCCCGGACACACAAGGAAATAGGATCAAGAGGCTTGAGGCCCCCGGGCGCCGCCTCCAACTTCCCACAAGTTCCCAGTCCGCGGATTGGCTGACTATTCCAGCTAGACTGTTCCCTCGGCGAACAAGTTCCTCCAGACCGAGAGACTCCAAACAGAGGGAGTTGCCTCTTGAAGATAGGCTTCCGGTGGGTGATATTCCGGCTCGGTTGGGCTGAAGAAGAACGCCCCAGAATGCAACCAAGACATCGCTCGGTCGATGATTCTGGCACGATTGCAGGCAGAGTCTTTTCACGGCTCCTTCGCCTATGTACTCCAGTACCTTCGGGGACTAATAGAGTAATAATGCTCCGTCATCGATCTCAAGACTGGGGAACACATTAAACTAGTCGACTGGACGGGTTAGCTAAGCCGGTATTGCATCTTACTGCTAGGTCCTTCAAAAGTTCTGATTAGAGTAGCGGGTTATCGGGTCTTCCGTCCGTAGAAAGTAGGTCCTATTCCGTAGTAGTACTGAGCGAGGCATTGCCCGAATGGTGGCGCTCAATCAAGGGCAAAATGGCTCCACGTCGTCGTTCCCGTTGAGGGTTTTTTCTATGGGCATGTGCAAAAGCCCAGCGAAGATCGCCAGCAAAAGAACATCGTAATTTGACTCGATGTCTCAACTTATGCCTGTTATAGCCGTTGCATCTGCATTTGCAGTGCGGCAGGGTCCAACAGGCTAAGTCAGCACCTTCTCCAATTTGATCTCGTAAATGCATCGAGTCCACTTGCTTGCAAGGTACTCCAAAGCCGGCCATCCAAAGTACCCTGCCAGGAAGGTCGTCCATCTGGTGAAGCGGCTCATTTGCTTGAGTGAAAAATTAGAACCATCAACACTTCGTAATGGTTCGACAGTATGCATGAAGACAGACACTATACCGTGGACTCCAATCCTTCCCGTGATGTGCAGGCTTAGACAAAGCTAGGGTTCTTCCCCGTCCGATCAATCATGCGGCAGTTGGGTATTCGGAGGGGCAGGACAAAAAAAAAGCTGGGGATCGACGACAACCTGGGAAAATTCGGGGTACTCATACACTAGTCCTGTTCAATCTCAAGGCTCGCACACTAAAAATCCAAAGGTCCACTCCCCCAGACCCCAGACCCCAGACTGGGGTAATCTCCTCACTCTGGACGCTACTGATGCCAGCATCGCATAGCCCCTCTCTACTCTCTTTGTTATGGAGATCCGGTTGGCCAGCTCGCGAGGTGTTGGAGGTCCCAATCATGATGTACAGTAGGAGGCTTATCCCCACGCGGCACTGCATAATAAGGTCGCTAGTCGGTTGGGGTCAATGTTTTGGCTTTATTATGTCCAGCCCAATCGAACGACCTCAACACACTGCAACTGCACTAGACCCTTATTCAATAGCCGCGGCTTGCTGTGCCCTTTGGTTGCCGGGACACGTGTAAAAAGCCGGAGATGAATACCGACATACCAACTAGTCCGCATCAGCGCTGAAAATGCGACTCTGTAGGCTCCCCCGTATCCCTTGCTCTGTCTTTCTCAGCCTTTTTCCCCAGACTACCTCGGTACTTTGCATGTGGTAGTAGGAGCAGAGAAAAAAAGACCAAAAAAAGTTGTGGGAGGGGTGGTTCCTTGTTGCCGTCGGAATAACTAGGATCCTTCGGTTTTTGCTTGCCCATAATCCGGGGTAGATCTGAAGAAGACGTAGTATTTACATGGATGCCACGCCCTCGATATCTCCGTTGCTGCGGAGTAAGACGTCGACCCATACCAAGACGCATCAATAGCTCCAAGATTACATGTGCACAACCCTTTTCTGTGGTTCACGATTCGTTGTTCTAGCATTAGGATCAAGAAACAGGCCATTCCCCCAGATTTTCTCTTTAACATGGGTCCAACAGCCCAACATGGGTGTAATATATCCGCAGCGCCGATTCGCGCATCCTTCTCCCCGAGTACCTCTCATCGTCGTCTTTGATCTGCAAATCCTTGCGGGGAGCGCATCAACATTCCACTTAGTTTACGCACGCTGTAGTTGATTCCTTGATACGACAAAATTTCAAAGAGCGCGATCATGCCGTGAAATTAGCACTCGCATTAGTATGTGCTCCTCGATGTCCGGTGATAGGTTTCGGCTGGTGTAGTCGAAATGCATACTGGAAGAAGGCAATTGGTAGATGCTTCGCCTCGTCGGAGATCGAGATGTATCTTCTTCTGGATTTGGGGGAGGCACATTCCCAGATGCCGTACGTCGTACTCCCTCTGTCCCGTACATGTTCCTGAGGATTCTGGAATGCCACCCTACATGTCGAAAGAGCAAATATCACTGCCCATATTCGTGCTTTTTACTTGTGGGTGAGGTGCCGTCGTATGTACGTACTTTGGGGTAAGTTAGTGGCACCAGAGTGCGTGCCACTCAAGAATTCCATGTTGTCTATTTTTAGGGTTGGGGTTGATCAATCAATATTGCCATCAATCAAATTGTACGAAGTAGAGTGTGCGAGGTAGTTTACTTTGTTCGAAGCAGTGGAGGATGACCGACCCACGCGGGTCTCTCCACACAAAATCTTTCCAATCGATCCCCGTTCTCACTCGCCTTAGCTCAGTACGAAGCAATTAGTTTTACTAGTGCCTACGTTTATTTTCCCCTCCCTTCCCCTCCTCCATCTGTCCATAATTTGTCCGGTTTTTGTTTCCCCGCAAACACCCCAGAGTCATAATTCCGCGATCCATCACCAGAGTGGGGAGGTGCGTCCTCGCATGTAACCGTAACTACGAAGTAGCTGATCATTCAAAAGAACATGATCTGAACTCGCGTTCTGAACTGATCTAAGACCCGTGAGCACCATGCCAATTGGTCTGCCAAGAAGGTACTAGAAAAATAGTATTGGGACCGTCAGTGTTAGGCTCCAGCTGGCTCGCCAGGGATCACTGGTACCGAGGTACGTATTGATAATGCTGCAACGCTATCATATCATCAGGGATGTCACATATAATGAAATGCGCGTAGTCCATTATAGGAGCGGGAAGCGGTTTGGGGCTCATTCGGACACTCCCTTATTTCTTTTTCCCGCCGGTCAGGCACACGAGATCAAAACTTGGTTACCCTTTTCCTTGCCGGATCTGATTGGCCCTTACCCGCGCTCTTTGGTGAACAAAGTTCTTGGTCCCAAAGGAGAGATTCTGGTTCTTGATTGAGGTACAAATGCACCAGTTCTAGCTCATTGATGCCCATGGTTAGTGGTTAGGGCATTTTGTACGTACTTCAATGAACCACGCCTTTGCTACGAAGAAAGTAAGAAACTGACACTCTCAAAGCAGTCAATGCACCTCAATAATTAGACGGGGCCTTCCAGGAGCGGAAGGACTGGGCGGTGCTTGGCTCGGGCCAAGGCCCCCGCCTTGCGGTCGTCCCAGGGGTGTCGCAAGCCTTGACCGAACCATACTGCGCTCAACGCAGATAGATGCACGGCTATCCATGGTGCTCTAACCATCGCATTGTGGGAACGGGAGCGCGATCGCTTAATGGGAGCATCTTATTGCCGGGTTTATTTCATGATAAATGAAGCTCGGTCCATAATCCCGGGGGCCCTGGACTCTTCAATGCTTTCAACTAAAGTACGAGTCAGCGAGTCCCCTGGCATTTTGGCCCAAACCAACTAAAACCAACTAATTTGCTTACTAAGCCACGCCAGGCCATAAGAGAACAATTCAAGAACAGCAGTGAATTGGCACGATGAACTTTAAGCTTATCGGCCTTATCACAGCGATTGTCCATGACTTCTCGCTTCACCCATCTCAATAATCATCGCACTGTCAGCTCGTCGATACGAACAAGGTGCCTATCTGGTCCTATCTCAGCCAGTTACATTTCTCCTGACGAGGGTCGCATCCCAATCATCTCAATTGTCAACGCAATGCATTGTCGATCGAGGATCGCTTGGCAGGGCCGGCTGCTGGCAGAATCGGGATCGGTTGAAACTGGGTTTCGGGACCGGCTTGCAGCCAGGCGAGCCCTCCCTAAATTATCGGCTCCTTTTTCCCAACCGTGCAACAAGTCTCATGACCGCCTCGCCTCTTTTTGCAATCTTGCATAATCCCTCCATGATATCTGCATACGACTGATATGAAATGGTGCAGAAAACTCACTTAGACGGTGTTGGTCACTTACATTACATAGTAGGCGAACAAATCCCGGTTCGAGATGCTGTGATACCGTCGTGTTCGGTCTACCAACACGATCAGAGTTTCTGCCACAGCTCAGGTTGACGGTCGTCCTCATCTTGCCCGCTTCCGGCAAATATACTTCTCGGCAATTCAGGCTGTATTGCCCTGCACCCAAGACGCCTAGAGCCAATCTAAATGTGACCCTTCTTGCACCTGGTCACGGATTTTCGATCCAGGATAATATGACGGTCCTAACAACGGTACGTTTTATTTATTTTTTTTTCTAAATAAATTCTCCAGCCTTTTCCACCACTCACTTATCGCACAGTGAGGCGAGCAGGATAGGTGGCTTACAAGGGGGTGACGGGTCCATTCGGCATTGCTACGTCTACCTACCTCTATTTCGGCTGACTTTCATCACGGCATTTCCGTTGCTAGTGCTCCTGTTCGCCAGGTCGGATGCATGATGATCCACACACGGCGAGAAAGTAGTCCCTCCCGTGCACTAAGATGTCTGTATGGCTTACACCTGCTTCTAATGGCAAATGCCGCCGTGTGAACATGGTGTCACCATCATCCCCTCTCATGCTACGTTCAGGTTGTAACGCTGCATCCTTCAGCACTGCGTTGTAAACAAAAAATATAACCCGAAAAAAAGAGGTAACAGTGTGCAAGAGTGGATTCCGGGACTAGCCAATAAGAGGCCCATTCTCGTTGTCAACACGTATGCAAGGAGGGCAAGCCGAGGGAAGAGGTTGTCAGCACGGCTTTTTGAAGAACAAAGAGGGAGGTTCTCGCGACGACGGGTTCTGATAGAGGAAACCGCTGTCGGCTTCCGAGACCTCGCGGCGGAAAAGCATTTACGCGGGCTCGTATATGTGCTTCTACTCCTCATATATTTGCCTCCCGCCTATCTTCATCGGTCCTTTGTGTAGGAGCATATCTAAACGATGTGCCTGTTGTGGGGAGCCTCGCGTGTTAACCCCAATCGGCTCATGTCAGGTGGCAACTTCCGAGTGCAGTCAGTGTTAGTAGTGCACCCATCTATGTACGAGTTTGGTGTGTGGATGGGCAGCTACGTGTAAGTATGTGTGAGTGTGGGTTTGATATGGCGGCACGCTTTATTTTCTTAGGCCCGGCGAAAGCCCTTATTAAGGGCCGACGATGGTGGTGAGCCCATATTGTCTCCAACCTTAACACTGCATCCACCTCGCTTATACAAAAGTGGGACGTTGGTACATCTCTCAGGCTCCATGTAAGCCTCAAGGCACCATACCCGCGAGCCGGGCAAGGTTGTATGAAAATATTAATGTTCTATGATGCAAACAAAGAAGTAGGAGTGGAGAATACCGAGACGCCTCTCCAACAGGAGCAACAGTCTGCCCGAGGTGTTCTCCAATAACCAATACCCCAAGCCGAACAGACGGCTCGTAATTAACTACTTGACCGTGGACAAATGAGGAGATAATACTACGGAAGAACATAATAGAGGGGATTTTCTAATTTAAGCAACATTTCTGACGGGATATAAACGAGTTTACAGATCAATCTCAGTCAGTGACCAGACACTATGCCACTGTCTAAAGTAAGTGAGGCCTCGTCATCAGACTCTTTCTACTCCTTGAAATTATTTTGGGGGGGGATGCCTTCATCGAGTGTTAGGAGCATGGTTGGGATGGAAAGTAAGGGGATAGAGCGAGATGGTGTGCTGGTGATGTACGAGACATTTCCATCCTGGTGACAGTGCTGGTAGCGAAACAGGCCTCTCTGCCATGGTGTTGTACAACTCGAGGCTCAATTCCGGCATTCGATCACTTAATTCATGCCCGTTATTTTTGCGGGAACATCCACAACAAAGCGCATATGTCACTTGTCTGTCTGGGAGAACACATCAATGATGTGCCGAGAAGGGCCGGGACTAAGAGTAAGATCTCGTATTTAGCGCACTCCACCGATGGCGTTCTCTAAACCGCCCTCCGGGGATTACATCCATTTTGAGTATGAGAAGAGTTTTCAGTTTCAATATTCCGATGCTTGCCTGCGCCCTCTCGAGGCATTGAAGCAGAAGGTGGAACCAGACGGCTGGCCCCTGTACATACTAGTATGTACGTACGAAGTAATTAGTTCGTTCACCATAAGCCGATGGGCGGGAGACGGGCGACCCTGCAATGAAGATCATGGCTCTGGCCGGGCCACTCCATACCTTATTTTCCCCGAGAGACTCGTATCGCTCCGACTATCCGCCGGGGATTACGTCTCATTCAAGGCCATTGCGGTAGTGAGTGCCGAAATGAGGAGTCGAAAGGGGGGCACAGCAATAATACCTGTGGAGGCTGAAGGATCCATGCAAGAATAACGGAAGCCGAAGTCCAAAAAAGAATGCCACCTTCTCTCGGTGTGTGATGTCAACGAGACCAAAGCGGCCGGCCACATCGAAAAACGCTACCGCCTGTCATTGATCCCTCTGAGCTGGTTTCGGGTTTATTATCAGGTTGGGGCCTAGACATCGGCGACCAGGATGGGAAATCTGCTGTGTTCAAGAGGGGGCAGGTCAGGAATCCTATCTTTCTCGGCACTTGTCTTCTGGCGTCCTAAGCGGTGAGGGGCCCGAGAACACGCCTCTTTTCTTGGAGGTGTTCCCCCTCATGGGAGAAGATCAAGTATGGTAACGGGAGTTATCAATATTGATTGATAACACAACCACCCTGGTTAGCGCAGTTTCTCAACTCGGCGAGGCCAGCCCATCTGGACATGTTGGCGTTACAATGGGAATTATGTCTTGGGATTCTCTGGCTCTGTACGACATATATTGACAAAGTCCGGAGAACAGTAAATATCTACTTCGTACTGGCCATAGCAGGTTTTCCCAGAGCGGCATTGGGTGCGTCCTTATCCTAATTATTCTTATCCTATAGCCTATCAATCCATGGTAGAGAAGGGAACGGAACTGGGGTAAAAAAAGCTACAGGCCGGGATTAACAAGAATGAGCCCGGCCCAGGGATTCATGAACAAGGACGGCTGGGAATTGGAGGTTAATCCCGAGGACTGGCCAGATAATGGGCATTAACATGGAAAACAATATTCCTCTATGCGCGATGCCGTGGATTGCCGTGCTCCCGTATAGGAATCTATAAGCATTGCAATATTGCGTTAATGATTCAATATCCCTCCATTGTCTGGGAAAGGTGTCTGGGGACCAAATCGTGGACAATGTGGCTCCCGGTTATAGATATCGAGCGGTTGCAAAATTTGGCGGCTGCGTGGACATATATAGCCAGCACCGTTTTGCAGCCGTGAAGCTCGAGGATCTCAATATCAATATCAATAGATGGAGGAGGTTGCATGATTTTGTCCGGGGCTTAATCGGTATTGATGGCTCGGTGCCTTGGAGTGGGAATAATCAATAAAGTCCGGATTGAGGCTGTCGGCAGCTGGAAAGCTGGAAATCTGAGTCCCTCGTGAACAAAGCCGTGTTGAGCAAGGCGGGTGGTCAAGCAAAAGTCAATTTACCCTGCACCAAGCCAACCCATCTTGTCGGGTAAGGGTCTCTCGAGCTCCGTTGACGTTCTGTCCTTCGAGCCTATCCGATGGCTGAGATGCTTGATGGTGTCATGCCACTTCAATGTCGTCTGTGCACGGAAGAGACTGAGAGAACTGGCAATAGGGTTTGATATCAGATAATAATAGTACTAATCTAGTCTCGTCCCCTCCAGTAACTACTTCGTCGACATCATGGGACCAGTTCCAAGTAACGCACCTCCAGCAGTTTAGTATTAACTTGGCGCGTTGCTATCGAGCGGAACCATAATGAACATTGATCAAAAGATGGCGAGGGTTATGGTGGTGTGTCTACTTCGTCCTTCGTACTTATACATACGCATATGCCGATGCGATATAATCCGGCAATGGCTTCTAAAATTGGTTTTACTCCTGCTCCTGCCTCAAGATTCAACTGGATTGGTTCCTGCCTCATCAAAACCCAGCTGGACCAACCCATGCTGGCAGGTGCTCTGCGATAGAGCTAGAGTGTACCTCAGTACAATTTATATCACGAGTTTTAATAGATTCTTGACCGTACACTACCTCCACCCGCATGCTAGTCTCGGCAATCCTCTCCTTCTGCATACTTCCTCGTTCCGGATGCTTTCTGTCTCACTTCAATGTTGGCTGGCAATGTCGAATTTTCTCGTTAGCCACCGCTTTGGTGGCAATGCTGTAAACACACTGCAGCAGAATGGAGTCGACAATTGGAAGGAGTCGTCTCGAACCATACCGAGTCCAGGATGGGTCTTTCCTCAAGGCTTGTGTTCCCTCCCTCCTTCCCTCCTTCCCTCCTTCCCCCTCGCTTCTCGAGAGCCTCAAAATTGACTTTTTGTTGTAACATTGGAAAGCCGGCCCTATGTTTCCATTTAGGAAGGAACATATTTGGGTCAGGGGTGAGGTGGGGGTGGCTAGCTCCTTCCCTGACACCCACCGTTAGATGGCTGCTTCCCCGACCGAGAGTCTTCTTGCCATGCTGGGAACCCGCCGAAGTAAGACAAGATTTGACTCCTCTCCACAACCCGATGTGCCCTAGCCACCGTCGTCTGCCCGCATGGGGAGATGCTTTCGCGATGCAATTGATCCATGCATCTACGGACAGCGAAACTGAACTTGGCATCAAGCAACCAACAACACGAGCCTGGTGTGTGCTAGTCCTGTACACTACAACTACACTACAGCCGCTACAGCCGCTACCCCTCACTGTGGATGCAAGACGTGCTGCGAGGACATCTTTGTGGCTTGACAAATTTCGGGCTCTCCGTTCTGCTCGAGGGCCTTTCCGGAAGCATTCTTGAGTCTTGTGGACACGGCTTACACTACTCGAGCAGACAAGATTTCTCCACCTTTGAACACCAGCGGATGTTACGAGGCAAGAGCTCGCATCCGGTCCCAAGAAAAAGGGACGTGGTGACACTAGCAGAGAATCCCTCAGGAGTGTAGGGCCGATAAGTCCTGCAAGCCTGCTCTGTATGTGACGACCTCATCGTCCATGGGCACGGATTTATTGCCAACGGTGGCAGACTGGCCTGTGAGAAAGAACCCTGGATCAAAATGCCACAAATCCAACCGAGAGTTGAAGATTACCCTATTCGGCCTCTTGCACTGCTCTCGGCCTATTGCCTCGTTGCATTCACTGCAGGGGCACGAAATTTTTTCGCCAGGCCCTGGGAGCTCGACGTGTGCACTGGACGAACTTTACGTGCCACGATCCTCTTCATTATTACCAAGACATCCGAGCCTCCATTGTGCTTTTGCTTATTACCTCGGCGCGGTGGTCAGCTACTCTTCATGTGTTGCTGTGGCGTTCTCTCCACTACAATTGACTGAGGTTAATTAGAGTACACCGGTCGACTGTGGGCACTAAGGTCGCTCGTACATGAGGTTAGGAGCCTAAACTGCCAGCTGAATCCTTGGACTCGGCACTGCCAGCAATTCCGAGGATATTGGTGGGCTCGGCAAGACTACCCGCGCTCTTATAAGGTAAGAATGAGAGGCTGGTCTTGTCCCAACATCTTTAGTTGGGCTCAGTCGCCACCCGGCTCCAAACAGCGAAAGTTGTCGTGTCTCACGGGGCACTTTTCGGGGTCTAGGACACCTTGTCACGGACATGGAGACTAGTTTAGGGGGTGCCCTTGGAAGAACCTTGTCAAGAGGGGCGATTCGGCAGCGGTATTCTGCTCGGCATATAGAATCCGATGAAGCTTGCCTTGCCAGGCTGCCATGTCAGGAAGTTACCAGAGATATCCCAGGGTGCCTGGAGCTGTCAACAAGGCCTGACCGGGCCTTTGTCTTTGCATCATAATTACGAAGTATGTTTCTGACAGAAGTTTGCGAGGGCACATTCCTTTCGACTGAGATCTTCACCGAGATAGTCGTTCACTCATGCCGTGCTGGGGTCGGTAGCTTCGGCTCTCTTTGCGCCACGCGACAAATCGTTGGAAAAAGCAATTTGGTTGCTTGAAACAAAAGGTATCACTGACTCTCCGTTACCTCCTACCAAATGTACTAAATCAAGTTTGAGAGTTCGAGTCGGGAATAACCCCACATCACATCCACATAGCACTGGTCTAACACTACGGGGCTCTTAAAAAGGACTGCCGACATAATAGTGCAGCGCTACGAAGTACAGTACACTACACATACTCCTCACCCGCTACACTAGTGTACACTACACCCACTACTACGACGATGACCACTGTAGCGTGCTACATCGTACGAAATCGCTAGCTATTACGTACCAGGATACCGGGCTCCAGGACGACTGTAACTAATACATACTTACAGTCCATCATCGTGCTGGTTGATATGGCGCGGCCCATGGAGAGCAGATGAGGCATTTCAGCCCCCCGCCCCCAATGACAACCCAAACTAGCAGTTGCTACGTTTTCTTCCATTGTTCGACCGAGAACCCAGAATAGAAGGACGAAGTAACGTGGGTACAGTCTGGAAACAATGTTTTTTCTGTCGGCCGTTTTGAACTCGGCGCTTTTCAGCAGTAGTACATGTTGCTTAGCCAAGATTACGGAATCGCGCCGACTCCACGGCCGAACTCACACTGACAGCGGACAGCGGAAGAATTCCCCTTGACATCACGGAATAGTATGACCGAGTGAAGTTCTGAGCGGGTGGACTGGGAGGTAATCTCATGGCGTATCGTATCTAATGGCCCTGAATCGTACTATTTCGTACCCCGGTCTGTTGCTAACTCCGGCCTTCGAGCCAAACCACGCTAGGAAGGCCACACACTTTCGTACGCGTCCTCCGAGTGGGCAGGGGAATTCCACGATTTACCTACCGGAAGGGTTTGATCGCATCCAGTAATACCTGTAATACCTGTCATACCCTTGAAAATCTGCTTGTGATAGACGCACTCCACACGTTGCCTCCGGCAAATGTCCAAGAAAGTACGCAACTCGTTGCTACGCTGATATGTCGAAATCGTTCCATTTCTCCAACCCCCTAGTCAGCGCAAGGTGGTTTCTCGTTCCTTTTGTTCGCAACTTAATCCTTCTATAGTTTAGGATAAGTCACCTTCGAAGCAAGTGATAGGTTTTATCGAGCAAGGATCGAGGTAGAGGAACCTGCGTGATAACGCTAGTTCGTGCTAGATTTACGTGGACACTAAGATTGATGGGATGGCACCAGGTCTCGGCAGTGTTGCCGTGGTGGTCAGTCATGATGGGCTCTTTCCGCGATAACGCGCACATATGACGGAAAGAATTGCGGGGAAAGGTCCTGGTTGGATCGCATGGGATGAGTGTCTGTCCTTCGTGGCTTGTAGGAAGGACGCTAACACTCCCTTTTTCGTCTACAACTGCTACGGTACCAGAGCCCAAAACTAGTCTAACGGAGCTGACCCACCAGGCCGGTCCTATTCATCGTTGGGACGGGCCCCTTTGTCACTTTCGGCACCCGGGATAGGTTCCAATGATGCCGAGCTCCTGAATAGAGCGGAGATGGAAATTTGCCGAGTGTCATACGCCCCCCTTTCCCTCATTTTAGAGCACATACGAAGTAGAGATACCGATTCACCATACTTGAACAGGAAAAATGTCGATTTGGAGGTGATACGCCAAGCAGGCCAAGGGCGCCGACCCAAATACTCTGTCTGACCGGGGGGCATGGATATCCCGGGCTTCTCGAGATTGAATAGCTTATTTATTCTTCCTTGCTCGCAGCAGGCCTCTCCTCACAGATGGTTATCGCCACCCGGTCTCATCGGAGTCTCACCGACGCTAGGTAGTTCCCTGGGCCTGGAGGGCCGTAAATGGACGAATCGCAGGCCTGTCATTAAAGAGGTAGTTTCAACGACGTGAGGCCGAGGATTAGTAGCAGTGCTGTTGTACACTACGTGAGCGTGCATCCTAGGGGCTCCCTCACGAGTACTGAAGCTAGCCAAGCAAGCTGCGTGATTGCCACCGAGAAAGGGAGGCCAAATGGCTTCGGTTCGGTTCGAGCGCCCTCCGCGTCCAGCACGGTACATCGCCAAAGAAGGAATTCTTCCGGACGAGGCGGAACCGCGTTCGCGTAGGGGTTGCGCAGAGGCACGAACCAAACCGGGTAATAAAAGCCAGAAAGCGCAATCTTATCAAGGCCAGAGAGCGGCAGGGACAGGGGCGATGTACATGAAAGTTCATTCCTTTCGATGCGTTGGTCCCCTGTCTAGTCTAGCGCGGTGAGCGTCTGTGAAGGAAAGGGAGAGTGCTACAGCAAACGCTACTTGATCTTCCTGCGTGAGCAAGTGATAATCTCCCGATGTTCGTTTCTTTCAGTCGTTGAATATATGTGTGAATAGGAGGACAGGGAAGTTCGGGTCCTGCTTCCGACGTGGTGCTCGGTAAGAGAGGCAAAGGGTGAAAAGTTGCCTGTACTATCGTAGAGAGTAAGACCCATCAGGCGTTTTCACGGTGGGAGAAACCGGCGAGGATCAACAGGACGTTTTGAGCCGGCATGCCTTTTCGAGATGGATTCCTAGAGGAAGATGAAGGACGAGAGGGGGTGATCCGGCGGTAGCAGTATAGCATGTCCCTTAAGGAAGTCGGAGATGCTCTCCTTCATTGACATCTTGTCACTCCCTTGGGCCACACGAAGCGACAACTAAATGTCGGAAAAAAGGCTGCTTGCGTTGATACTTCCCCTTTGATACTTCCCACAGGGAACAGGCTCAAGGGGCTCGAGCTGGATGACTGGCTCACGGGCCGTCCTGTAACTACCGGCCCGCCCTATCCCTGCACTTGGCTCAACCAGGAATGCTTGAAGATGGCTAATTCCATGGACTCTTGCGTTGGATGTTGCGAGTTGCCGTGCCTGCAGTGCGGGGTGGAGCGTGATATCACCAATCCCAGATGCCCCCGTTCTACTCGACGAGGACGAGCTGGGTGCTTGCAACAGAGCGAGACAATACCGTTGACATCTATACGGAGAGACGGTCCATCACTTCGCAAGCTCTGCCCTCCTCAACTTAGCCCTAGTATGTAGTCGACGTATACAGCAAAGGTACGAGCCCGGACTTCCAACTATATGTCGGTATTCCGACGCGCCAAGAATGCATACTTCCCCCGTCTTGTGGCGAGATTGCCCAATATAGGCGATATCTTGGCTGCACGACCGAAGGATCGAGAGGCAGAAGGGTGTGTTCGGAGGACGGACGAGATCGTGGATATTCCGAAGTGAACCCCTCCCTCGATTCGAAAGAAAAAGGCGGAGAGAGGGTGTGCTCCTGATAATCTGCTCGTGTGACAACGGGAATTATCGTGCATTCACGAGGAGGAAAGTATATTGGGGAAAAGGAGGCATGGGCCATCTCGGTCGTGATCCACAGGACATCGCTCACTCTCGCTAGGAGTATAATTGACTGGCTGACCATTCATTTTATTTCGGCGCCCATTTCGTGTATGCGGTCTTTTCGCGCCTCCATTCTCTTTCGCGGTGTTATTCCCAGTGTTGTTCATGCTTAAGATCGTGTTGGGCTGTTGGTTGGCTCTCGGGCAATTGGGCGTTCGGATCTGGGAACCGATATTCCGCCTCCTCTGCCACCGCACCAACACACCACTTCTTAAACACCGAAAGCATTGCACAAGCTGTTGGTAATCGGGTGCCCTAGGCAAGGAAAAAAGGGGCGAAGCGAATGGGAAGGGAAAAGGAATTGATCCTAGCACCACACCCTTACACGAGGGGAAGGGGAAAGATGAAAATCTCCCCTGTTGGTTGTCGCCATTCTCGGATAAAAGTTTTTATGTCCCCTCATGTGATGAGAGGCGCTGCCGTGGTAATGTGATGTTGGGGTAGGTAGGACGGGCCGCGGAGACAAGAAGGGGGGGAGGTGGATCACGCATCTAAGGCATTATGCTGGTTCTGCCGTCTGGCCAAGGCGTTCTCGAAAGCTGTTTCTTGGTTTGCGACTTTTTGTGCGACGAGGGGCAACGAAGCTCTTGATTTGATTGTTGTACCACGGTGGGGATGCAGTTGTAAATTAACATTGATGGTCCAGAGCTCGAGACCTCATCGACCGGAGAACCTCGTAAAAATCACTTTTTCCTGACCCAGAGACTCCTCCCTCCACAAATCCAATCCCAAAAGGGGGGGTATAATCTAGCGCAATGCAGTGCATAGCAGTCCATCGTGTAGTCAAGCATGCTGGAATGGCGTCGAATGCAATATTTCGTCGCCTTCTGCAGTGTGACGAGCTTCATCGTCGGCCTCGCAGAGCAAATCCTTTCGTGCTGCGCGTCCATTCGTAATAGCGACAGACATGGGTAGCGGACCTTTTGAATCAATCAATGTCAGACTCAAGCTCAGAGTCCTCATCCTCTATGATCGGTTGCTCTGCGTCCTCATCCCCATCCTCATCAGACGACGAATCGTCGTCGTCCCTGTTCCGTTTCCGCTTGACCGGCACGCGGGCCACCTCCCCTTTCCTCACAAAGACGTAGCTCCTAGCCAACCTATTCTCGCCCTTCCACCCCCCACCCGTCTCCCCCTTCTTGTTCCTCACGACGCCGAAGGTGCGCGCGTGCGCGTACCCGGGATACGCGTCGGCCTGGAACCTGAAGCTCCTCTCAACCTGCAAGCCGCAATGCCGGCCCAGATCCCTAATATTCCACAGCGTATACGGCTCGCCCTCGAACAGCGTCACGATGATGGTCCCGCCCGGCGCGAGGCTGGGTTCGGCGCGGCGGAAGAACCCGACGAGGAGTTCCTGGTTATACCGGACCTGGCGGTTTACGTCGGTGGACTTGCCGCCGACGTGGGGGAAGTTGAACAGGATGCGATCCATGGCGGGTTTCTTGGTCGTCTTGTTCCTCTTCTTATGTTGATGCGGCAGCAGCACGTCCTCGGACGTGACTTGGCGATCGCTCGTCGTCTTTTCCACAAAGGCGCTCATCTTGGTCGCGTCGACATTGTAGAGGAGCTTCGCGCCCGCCGCCTCGATGGTGGCGATGTGGGCTTCGG
Source organism: Scedosporium minutisporum (assembly GCA_034774675.1). Lineage (NCBI taxonomy): Eukaryota > Fungi > Ascomycota > Sordariomycetes > Microascales > Microascaceae > Scedosporium > Scedosporium minutisporum. Next base: position 17,546 of record SJVG01000416.1, read on the forward strand.
CATGGGGGTATTTCTCGAGGAGCTCGGCACGCGACTTGTCCCACACCGTCGCCGTGACGCGCGTGCATTTGTGGTGGGTTATGAGGCTAGCGGCGAAGCTGAGGTCGCCTTCGCCGACGAGGAGGATGCGGTCGGTGGGGGAGAAGGGAATCGTCGGCGGTTCTTTGGGCGGAGGAGGCGCCGGCTTTTTTTGCTGCGGTTGTTGCGGGTTGTTCGAGTTGGCTTTGGACTTGGGTTTCTGTTGGGGCTTAGCCGGGTTCGGTTTTGTTGGCCGCGGGGTGCCGAAGCGCGAAAGCTTCCGCTTCTTACTCATTTCGAGGAGGTAGAGGGTCGGCGGAGTAGGTCGGCGGAGGAGGGTGAGATCGGGGCTTTAATATCGTCCGAGGGCGGCAGTCCAGGCTGGGAGTCGGCGATGGGTTCAATGGGATTCAGCACAGGCCAATGCTTCCTTCCGTGGTTGATTTTTTAGTCTTACATAAGAGAGTAAAACCCCACAGTTGTATTTTGTCTTGCTCTTCCGGCCATAACCAGCACTGCGACGGATATCAAATGATATTTCACCCTCGTCCAGGAGGCTTGCGAGAACTTGTGATGAGGCAGGAAAATGAATCCTGTAAAACCAGCGCATGAGAGTCTCTGAAGGCTTGATTATTAGTCGGCTATGAAGGGCGAGGTCATGCAAGTTGAGGATGCACCGTCTTGATCCAAACTGCCCAAGTCGTTCATACACAAAACACAACGACCCGTGGACGGCTGAATCTTTACTTGTTGCGATAACAAGATTGTAGTATCTCTCGCCTTCCCGGAAGCGAGGTTGGGTCCTCATCGGTGTTGTTTATGGAGAGCACTATTATACAGCACCTGGCTGCGATTCTTCGTTCAACTTAACATTGATACTATTCAACATGACAACCTCTACTACCTCTGCAAGCTATTAGTGAGTCTATCATGAGTCTCCCACTTTCCTCTATCCGGTTTCTATGATTTCATGGGATATTTACCAAGCTGCCATTCCTACATGAGGGCCTACCTGACACGAAAAAGTGAGCTCAAACGTTTTGTGCTATGCCTTTGTCCACGCGTGGTTCTTCTACATCATTCCCACCTCTACGCTGAGAACAGACAGCTTCTGTAACGGAGCCCGCCCGCCTTGACCTTGACCTTGCCTAAAACAATTCCCTTGAGACAGCTCTATCGATGATACACCGAAAGTCTAGACAAATAGCAAGAACACAACTCAGTTCCTTCCCGCATCATCCCCGTTCTGCTGCTTAGACGACGTGTCAATATTCCTCCACAGATGCGCGCCAGTCTCCTTAAGCAACATCGCGCACTGCTTGTTCCCCGCACGCTCAGCGAGGAACAGCGGCGTATTATCCGCCCAATTCCTCAGATGCACACTCGCACCCTTCTCGAGAAGCAACCTCATGATATCCGGGTTCGGCCCGAGGGCGGCGAGGTGAACGGCCGTGTTACCGGCGTAGTCGACTTTCTTAAGCATCGTCACCTCGTCCCCCGCCAAGATGTCCTTGACGGTAGTTAGGTCGCCGTTTCTAATAGCGTATCCGAGGGCGGTGAAGGCGGCGTCGGCGGCGGTAAGGAGGCTGGCGGCCGAGTCGATTGACTCAGCGGGGTGCGAGAACACTGGCAAGGATCGCTCGGTCATTTCGCCTCGGAGGGACCGGGACATTTGCTGTGATATCTCTGCTGGCGTCAATCCTGGGATGCCGAGAAGGTAGGATAGTTTCGTCAAGGCCGCTTCGATTGTGAGATCCAGGCCGAAGATAACGCCAGCCCGACCTAGTTCGGTGCCGGGTCCGTAGATTGGGGATACGAATCCCGAGGTGCACTGCGAGACGTTGACCACGATTACGCCTCTCTGGATAGCTTCCCGGATGACTCTCGTTAGGCCCCCGTCAACACCGCCTGGCGTGTTTCCCATACCGAACGAGGCCAAGACGAGACCACGCAGGTGAGGTAGACGTAGCACCGAGTCGACCATCTCTGGTTGAATTCCGGGGAAGATCCAGAGGCACGCAACATGAGCGGTGTCGAGATTGGTCAAAATGTGGAACTCAGACAACCTCTTGGGTCGGTGGACGAGGGTCCAGTTGACGTCAATGCCAAGCCCATTGACCTTAGCTAGGGGCTCGAAATTGGGACTTTCGAAGGCCTCGAAAGAGGAAGCCGAGACTTTGGCCGTGCGGTTGCCTCTGAAGAGCTTGTGGTGAAAGAATAGGCATACTTCAGGAACAACAAAAGTTCCCGCGATGATGAGAGATCCTAGGAGATTGTCGACGGCGTCGGACTGGAGGGCGAAGATCGGGGCCTGGGACCCGGTGAGAATTACAGGCTTTCCGAGATCGGACATCATGAAAGAGAGGGCCGAGGCGCTATAAGATAGTGAATCCGTTCCGTGAAGGATGACGAAACCGTCAAAGAGAGAATAATTCTCCTTGACGGTCTCGGCGATGGCCTTCCAGCCTTGGCACGAAATCGAGCTCGAATCGAGAAGGGGATCGAATTCAAGTATGCCGTAGCGTATGTGGCGGGAGTATGCGCTGGGAGGGGTCCGAAGACTGTCCAACGAAAGCTCCTTCCCTTTATGGAAAGCCTGTAGTTGAACTATATTACGCCTCGTAAGCCCTTGATGTTTCCATTTGTGTTTTTCACGACCCCGGGTCTTTCGAGAAAAAGGGGAAATTACCTTGAGGAGACGACTTATCATTGAAGCATGGTCTAGGAGCCATGGCGCTCTCTAGGAAGCCACCCATGGGCTGAAGACCATCAGGGGTTGGCTGCATACAGATGGTTCCTCCCGTCGCAATGATCAGGACTCGAGATTCTGGATGGAGGCAGGGGTACTCCATATCGGAGAGGGCATCCGGAAGCACCATGTTGGACGAAATGTTTTAAATTTCAATCTTGGAAGGGGAGATAATCGAGAGGTAGATAACTAGATCGTCCAGTGATACAACTCAAGATAAGGATCACAAATAGCCTTCACAAGCTCCTGGGATTTCCAAGGTATTTCTTTGTTAGCATATTCAATTGATATATATTATTAGGGAATTCAACTCACTAGAAGTTTGCAAAATGCGGTGTGTGAGTGTGCAATGTAAAAGGGATGAAGTTGATTTGATGGTGTTGTTCCTGGGTGGGCGAGGGTGACCGAGCTCGGCTATCGTAGGTGAAAGAAGTCGCTGTGCTCAGTACTGTAGCACTCATGATGATGATGAATCATCGGCAACGCACTAATTTGGTACCTTTAGGTAAGTACTGCAGTTGTTGAGTACGAGTCCATTCACAGATGTATGGTTGTTGGGATGAGTGAAAGTACAAAGGATGGGAAGAAACAGGTTGACAATGGAGATGGAGGCGGAGGGGATGGCGATGGCGTCTGGGTGTCTGGTTTGGTGGGAGAGGCGACGGCCAGCTAGGAAAACATCAATCGATCGCCACCCCGTGCCGACACTAGAGAGGAGACTGGAGCATGAGAAGTCGCGACTGGCAATAACAGCCATGCTCCAGATCGGACATGAAACCATGGTGGACGGCGGGTTTAAGCTTATTGGGGTGAAACTCGAAAATTACATTGATCACATCAAATATAGCAATCTGGCGGTATGCGGCTGCCGGAAACGGAGCCTATGAAATCAAGAGTTGGAGGGAAGCACTTGAGAGCTGTGGTACTCCATTTTATGTTGGCATAATCTAGATCCATAAACAAGAAAGGTAAAAGACGAGGGAGAGAATCGATGGAACAAGCAAAAATCCGTCAAGTAGTAAGCATGACGAGTGCCCAGTGCTGGCTTTGGCTTACAAAATGATGTAACAGGCGTGGTCATGCGGCAGTTGCCACGGATCACGGATGCGGATGTGGATGTTCCAGCGGCGCAAGGTCACCATAACCTGGGATTTGTGAGAGGATGTTGATCTTGTTCAGGTATTTTACCTAGTCAAGTGTTATTACTCTAGGCCAAGTCAGCTCTCTCATGTCGTCTGGGTTCTTCACCGTTTCGAGGAATCAAAAACACGGGCCTCCCGGGATGACCTTGATCTTGGAATGAATCTCCCCTTGTAGGATGTCCCTTACGCAAAGAATTACACGACGATGCGCTGAGCAACATAACTCCCCTCGCAACGAAGCACTACTCCACAACATCATAAGGCGGCCAGTGGGGGCATACAAGTTTTTCTTTTTAAGAAGGAAAAATCTTGCAAATTCCTCGATACCTACCACGTTGTCAAATAGTCAAATTCGGGTTTAGACACAACTGGTCGAGGTCCGTTACACGTCGATTGAAGCTTGATCCTCCAGTCGCATTTCTGATCTTTCTTTGGCGGGCCTGAATCGTCACCTGCTAGTCCCATGCAGCCCATCGGTCTCCGGCCCCGCTTGAGGGCGCGACGGTCGCTGGTGGACTTGCTGGTTGGATCTGGTAATGCGAATCATGTGCTATCGCCATCTAGTCCACCTCCAAATCCAGAATTGGTGGCAGACGCGCTGGCGCAGGCAGCTGCTGAGGAGATGGAGGAGACGAGCCCTACCTGTAAAGTCGTGATGGACATTACAGACAAGATCGCAGAAGAGCCGGCCCAAGAGATCATATCGGATTCTGTGACGGGAGGACAGAATCGGGCGGCAGAATCAGACCCACCAACGAACGTAATGGATACTGAAGACTTGACTTTTGAGGCCGCACCAGAGCAAGAAGATACGAATCAAGATCAGCAGACACGAGTAACAACAACAACAATAGAAGCAGAAGGCATCTTGAGTGAGACGCCTGCTGAGTCACCCATTCCAGGCCCTCGAACAGCGACTAGCGAAGAGCTTGAGCCCCTCCCAGCTGCTGAATTAGGCCCTAAACTGCCCCTGGGACGGCAATTGAGGTCCCCCCAAAACCCAAAGCTGCAGCCTAGCGCCGAGCTTCTCTCGAAACTCGACCCCGACGCTGAGTGTGATTTTCACAAGAGCCCCAATGTACCCAGTCTCGATCATTCTACCAATTCTGCTAGTCAAAAGAGTGGGAAGACGTCATCCCCACCAGCGCCAGGCCCTGCCACAACATCTGAACGAGTCCAGCCATTGGCCCGCCAAGACATCGAAGCTATAACCTCCTGCCTTGCTGTCGACAAAGCTTCCCTGGTCTCCACCCCACCTCCACCACCTCAACGACCGCACTCTCCCCCACAACCATCTACTCTCCAACACCGCACACGGCCCACCGCCTCTGCCACAACTACTCCGAAAATATCAGGAGAGCCGCCTCTGCCTGTAGAATTACTTGCAACCGCCGAAACCGAGAACCGTGATCGTATCAAGATGGCGTCCGTACGTGATTTATCAGCACCTCCAACCACCCCTCCATACCTCTATGCCACATCGCCTATGCTACCCTCACCACATGGCTACATATCCAGAGCCCCCCCGATCGAATGTCCTAACATGGTGCGCAGAACAGCGAGAAGCGGGCCAAGGCAAAGGCCCTGGCCGCATCATCAGGGCCCGAGAGTTTCCAGCATGGTACGGCACTTCTCCCTGAAATTTGTATTCGAGCGAGAGGGCTGTATCTAACTAAATAATGCTTTCTAGGTGTCATCTACTCCGTCTCCGGGTTAGTACAAGCCGAATTCCCACTCCGCCTAATCGCCCCCTTTGCGACGTGATTAGGGATGCAGCGTCTGATCGAATCTGCCCGCTAAATAACATACGTATGGACACCGTGCTGACGGCTGGAACTGTCAACTATAGACCTGTCGTGATTGCCGAGGATATGCTTGGTGTTGCTATGTACGAACTGGTAGGTTTTTTTCCTTCTTTCCTTTTTCTTTCTTCTCCGACACACTTGGGAATACTAGTGTGATATCCGTTCCACCTGTAGTGGTTGTTTTTGCTAACCCGCATGCCTGCCGAATAGGTCCAAGTTGGCAACCAGAAACTAGCAGGCGAAGTTATTAGCATTCGCGAAGACCAAGCTACTATCCAGGTATACGAGGAGACTTGTAAGTAGCAACCCGCCAGCAGACTATTTACTTTCTGCCGCCGTCGGTGGTCTCGGCCCTCACAACGAAGCTGACCCGAAAACTAGCGGGTCTACGAGTTGGAGATCCCGTCCGACGAACCGGAAAGCCCCTCTCCGTCGAACTTGGACCCGGCCTACTCGACAACATTTATGATGGTATTCAGCGACCTCTTGCAAAGATTGCGGAGATTACGAATAGCATCTACATTCCCCGCGGTATCGCCCTGCCCGCCCTCGACCGTACCAAGAAATGGGAGTTTACTCCTACGCTCAAGGTCGGAGACCACATTTCCGGTGGCGATGTCTGGGGTACCGTATACGAAAACTCCTTCATCCAAGTCCACCGTATTCTTTTCCCTCCGCGAAAAGTCGGTGGTGTCATCACTAAGATCGCCCCCAAGGGCGAATACACCGTCGAGGAACCCCTCTTGACTGTGGAGTTCCAGGGCCAAGTCTCGGAGTATCCTATGATGCAGTCCTGGCCCGTCCGTGTTCCGCGAATTACGAACGAGAAGCTTACCCCCGACCAGCCCTTCATTGTCGGCCAGCGTGTGCTCGACGCCTTGTTCCCCGCCGTCCAGGGCGGAACCATTGCCATTCCCGGCGCTTTCGGTTGTGGCAAGACTGTCATTAGTCAGTCCGTGTCCAAGTTCTCAAACAGTGACGTGATCGTCTACGTAGGATGTGGAGAGCGAGGAAACGAGATGGCCGAAGTCTTGAAGGACTTCCCAGAGCTCACTATCGAGGTCGATGGCAGGAAGGAGCCCATCATGAAGCGTACCTGCCTTATCGCCAACACTTCCAACATGCCTGTGGCGGCCCGAGAAGCGTCGATTTACACTGGCATCACGGTCGCCGAGTACTTCCGTGACCAGGGTCTCAACGTCGCTATGATGGCGGACTCTTCGTCGCGATGGGCCGAGGCTCTCCGTGAAATTTCGGGTCGTTTAGGTGAGATGCCGGCTGATCAAGGCTTCCCGGCTTATCTTGGTGCGAAGCTGGCCAGTTTCTACGAACGTGCGGGCAAGGCCGTTGCTCTGGGCTCTCCCGAGCGTGTCGGAAGCGTCAGCATCGTGGCTGCCGTCAGTCCTCCCGGCGGTGACTTTTCGGATCCCGTCACGAGCGCAACGCTCAGCATCGTCCAGGTCTTCTGGGGTCTTGACAAGAAGCTGGCCCAAAGAAAGCACTTCCCTTCGATTAACACCAGGCTCTCGTATTCCAAGTATACCGACGTACTAGACAAGTGGTACCAGGGTGATCACCCCGACTTCGCGCGCCTCCGTCTCGCCGTTAAGCAACTGCTCACCAAGTCCGAGGAGCTGGACCAGGTCGTGCAGCTTGTCGGCCGTTCGGGTCTCGGCGACGAGGATACGCTCATCCTTGATATTGCGAGGATCATCAAGGACGACTTTTTGCAGCAGAACGGCTACTCGGACTACGATCAGTTCTGCCCTCTCTGGAAGACGGAGTGGATGATGAAGCTCATTGTCGGGTTTTACGACGAGTCGCTGAAGGCCATCGGGCAAGAGCAGAAGTGGTCCGATATTTCGGCCGCGACTTCGGAGCTCCAGAATAAGCTGCGCCGGTTGAAGTTTGAGGTGCCTACGGAAGGAAAGGACGTTGTCTGCAGGAGGGTAAGGATTCTTTTCCCGTCCCCTCCCTGTGTTACATCAATATCTCTGTTTTATACATTACTAACATTGACGACTTCTTCAGTACGCGGACATCCATCAAGAAATGACAAACAAGTTCGCCGATGTTTTGGGCGAGTAAGATTGGAGAAAAGAAGCGATGGGCGCGCATGGCATTGGTTATAACGGCATCAATAGTGCTTTTTTCTTGTGATGGTGTTAAATCGACCTTGCTTTCTGATGGGGATGGGGACTGGGACTGCAGTTTGTCGACCGGGGATCGCCAAGGGGGGGGGGCGGATTTTTCATCTCCGTTGGACCTTTAGACGACAGCTGATACGGTCACCGCAAATGTCCTCATAGCAAACCGACCGAGGTGCAGCGTGGGTCTTCTCTACTGAAGCGATTCGGGATGATCAGAAAGGTCTTGTTGGGTCCAAAGTGTTTTTGTATCACGTGGGTCTAGCATGTGAACGTTGGCTCTAGTTCAGGTTGATTCTGTTTTCTATTTATATTTACTCCAAGCATTTCATATGTCGCCTCTCTTCGTGAAGATGTCACAGATCCTACATGTATGGTTTAGTGTGAAGACAAAACATGTGGGACGTAGATTCTCCCCAACGTATGAATCTATATATGCACCTTCAAGTAAACAAAACATTACGTTACAGCTTCATGTTCTCATCCAAAATACTCCCGCCGTGAAGTGAAAAAACCGCTCAAGATCAGAATGTAGAAATATCCAGACAACACCGCCAGCGACTCCAGTCCTCCCCATGCACCACACCTCTCCTTAAATCACCAAGGGAGCGTTATTCTCCAAAGCCCTCTTCTTCAACAAGCGGAGCGAATCCCTCCTAACAGCCAACGAACCAATAGTAGCCCTGGAAACAGAGATGCCACAGTCATCCCTCTCCTCGATGGGGTTCAGGGCCCTCTTACTGAAATGCACGCCAGGCTCGGGATCATAGCAGTTATTCTCCGCACGACCACCCCTCATGTAACAGACCTCATTGTCACGACAAGCACCGGCGCAAGACGAGCCGTCAGCCTTCCAGCCACGCGACTTGCGGAGGACGTAACCGTCAAAAGCAGACTGGTTGGCCGCAAAGGTCTCGGTAAGGCGGTGCCAGAAGGCAGGGGTGAGTTCCTGCGCGGGGTCCGTAACGGGAGGGTTGACGAGGGGACCGTAAGTTTCCTTCGCCGAGTAGAATTTCTGCCACTTGGGCGTGGAGGTCTGGAATTCCGGCTTGGACATGTCGGCGATGTAGGTCACTGCGTCGAGGACGGCGAAGGTGTCCGGGTCGACGGAGTAGACCCTGAAGGAGGGCATGCCGCTGGTCGGGGTGAGCGAGGGGGCGATGTACGAGATGGCGCGGGCGTCGTTGACGTTGCGGGAGGCTCCCTTTCCATAGGCGGCGTAGGAGACTTGGAATTCGTCGACGTGGGTGTGGCCGAAGAACATGGCGGCAATGGTATCGGAGTACCGAGCGACAAGCTGATCGATGTAGTTACTCTGGTCATGGAAAGCGTCGCGATCACCAAGGGGCATGTGACCAATGACATACACGCGTTCGTTGTTACGTTCGGCGGCGTCGAGCTCCGAAGCGAACCAGGCGATCTGCGACTCCGGGTCCCGCTCCATGTCGCGCTGGTACAGCCAGTAGTTCTGCACGTAGTACATGTTGGTGTTGAGGCTGATGATGCGGAGCTTGCTGCCCGGGTGCAGGATGGAGTAGCGGCCCTGGCGCTGGGTCGTGGAGGCGGCGTCGGCGCCGATCCAGCGCGTCCAGGCGTTCGAGAGGAGGGAGTAGACCCATTGAGAATCAGAGTTGATGGACGACGGAGCAAACGCGTTTGTCGGGTGGGCTTCGTGGTTGCCGGCTGCGCCGTAGACGGTTCCGAGGGCGGCGGCCATGCGGCTGTAGACGCCGTTGACTGAGGAGATGGTTAGGGTTTTTTTTTTTTTTTTGGTTCTCGGGAGGATAGGGATTTTACTTACTGGAAATCGTGTTGAATTCCTTGGAGGTGTTCCAGACGGTGTGGTCGACAATGTCGCCGGTGCAGAGGGAGAAGGCGGCATCGGGCGCAATCTCGTTGATGGCGGCGTACATGCTTTGCTCGAGGGTTATGGGCGTGTCGCAGTGATGGTCACCATTGGGACCTGCGGGAGAGTTGCTAACACCGGGTGCATCGTCCTTGGTATAAGGCCTTTAGACAAGTTCCCGATTTGGTTAGCAAAAAAAGGATCCCGGGCTGAGAACGGAGGCTCCCCGGCGCCGAGGCCGGACTAGGGGTTTGGGTCTTGTTTCCTCACAAAACTTACCTGCAGCAGATGGGCTTCGTGCAGTTCGCCGTCGATCCAGGCGTGTACAAGTGATCAGTATGCACATCGGAGTAATGCACAATCTTGATCGGCGCCTTTCCGCTGGGACCGGGCCTCGTCAAGCCGGCGGGTTTCTCGCTAGGAAGCGGGACCTTGAAGGGCGTGACGGCGGGGAAGTCGCAGACGCCGAGGAAGTTGAGGCAGAAGAGCTTGGAGGTCTGGCTGGGGACCTTCATGTTGCGGATGGAGCGGGCGATGATGGGGCCTTCGAGGCCGATGGCTCCCTCGCAGACGTCGTCATCCTCGGCCTGGTGCAGTGGTTAGCACGGGTTCCAAAATTTTAAAAGATAGAAGGACGGAAGGGAGCAAAAGGGAGGGTCTTGAATTTACATTGGACAGCTTGCAGATTTCTTGCAGAGTCTTGACGAAGATCTTGTCTCCCAAGAGAGCGAGACCCTTGAGCAGGATGATGATGGCCTAAGAAAGATGCCGGTGTAAGTCTATGCCCGCATACATTTTTATTTTCTAGTAGAAACTCACCTCACAGCCAGCGCAAGACGCGCCGTCTTTAATTTCATTCCAGAGATCCTCGGCGAGTCCCCTCTCGACGAGAGACTGCAAGTCCGCGCGGGGCTCGACATCTGGAGGCGTGGTGGAGAGGGCGACGGCCCTGCCGAGGCCGAGAGCCACGCATGCGACGCGAAGGAAACGCATCGCGGAAGGGAGAAGCGTAGAGACTTAGAACAAGGATGACAGGTAATATCCAAAAGAGGTAATAAAACCCTGCAGGAGATATTCAACGCTCTCGAGATCTCTGGACGCTAGGATAAACAACGAAAAGCCCTTGATGAGAATATCATAAAAAGAGAAAAAAATAAGTCGACGGTATCCCGTTCCTCTTATACCAAGTCATTTCCTCTTTGGGGACGGGATCGTCTTCAACACTCCACACGACCTTGGCAACCCTCCATTGTCCCTCACTGCTCTCACACCCCTGCACCTTAACTCTGATCCCGCCCACCACCTGGACAGGTCACGTCCCTGAATCCCGATCAACCTTACACGTCTACAAAAAGTAAATCCCATGCTTCGTAGGTTATTGTGCAGTAAAGCATCGGACTCTTCGACGGAAATCTTCACCGGACCATGATCCCGTGTGAGCCAGGCCTTCACGATCGTCCGGCACCCGGCAGTGTCGCGAGAAGCCTTGAAGAAGCTGTTCATCGATGCGACGCTGGAATCTAGCATCTCGACCCAATCGTAGAGAAGAATCCCGCCATGTTGCTTGAAGGCTGCGAATGGCTTGCCGAGCAATCCGCTCTCTCCTCTCGTCAAGATCGTCGATTTTATGATTTGCATGTGGCATTCCATTACTCTGCTTCTCTCTCTCTCCTGCAAAAAAGATGCAAAAGAACAATTCTAGCCTCGGTCGAGAATGAAAAAGAGGAGAAATCAACAAAACCAAGAAAAACAAAAAGGCCTACTGCAAGTAATTCTCAATACATCACAGAATAATGCGACCATCTCCATGTAAAGAAGGTTTCTCTCGGTCTTCCTTTCCGGTATCCCAACCCGGACGCGGACATGGACTTCATCGAATAAGAGTCCGCCCAACCCTCCACGCCCTCCATAGCTTGGCGGAAAGGCGATGGAGGGCGTCTACGACGATGACGGGCGGCATTGAGGGACCTGCCCTCTCTGGTTACTGGACGGGAAGGATCTGCGCCGCTAATTCGCTACGACATCCCCCACCAGCCCGTGCCTGGGATGCGCCTCTCCGGGGTGCCGAGAGGGATCCTCATTGGGTGGGTCGCGCGGGTGTCCAGGGGGATGCGGAAATATGAGGTGAGGAGCTTTAATCTCAGCTTTGATCAATGATCAATGAGAGACTGGGAGCATCAATCATCGGACGGAGACTCGGAGTATTCTTGACAGACAAGACATCGTTTCCGAAGTAGATTATCGGAATTGGGATGAGAAATCAAAAGCATTTCCGAACGGCCCTTTTGAAATGTACAATGGGCCGAATGGGGAAGCTAATGACGGTGAGAAGACTCCAGCCCTGTTTTAGTGTGGCTTGGTCTGGGCTGGACTCTCGAGGATATTACGAAGTCCTCGTAAAACAAAAGATTGTGTTTGTGCAACTGATTAATGCGCAAGAAGACATCTCGTCGTCTATTCAATATCATGTCTCTCGTATCCTTCCCGTTTGCCTACCATTTTTAAGTCCGCCTTTCCCAACATGCAAACCACCCAAGATATCGCCCGACAAAAAGAGTAAACGCCGAATGACTCTCTGAAAACAAGAAAGGAAAAGCCGAAAAAAAAAAAAAAAGAAAAGAGAGAGCAAAAGCAAGAAAGTAAGGGGCTGGGGAAAGCAAAAGGGGAGAAGGAAGCAAAAGCAATAAGACACTCTCAAAACGCCATGCCAGCCTTCAAACTAAAGAATATCAGGTCCATGTCCACCAAGTTGATGAATCCGTAAAGAGACGTCCCAACATTAGCCGCGACGTGTGTGAAGTGATGAAGTGCTAGTCATCATCGCCCCCGTCAGAACAACAGGCCATGCTTCTTCTGGATCGGCTGCGGTCGATTAGGATCGCGTTTCGCCAGCTCCCGTCCGCCGACCTGTTTCAACTTTTCCAATAGATAACTACAGACATGTGACGTTAGGATATCGATCACTTGCCCCGAGACCGGCCTAAGCAAAAGAGGCAGGAGAAAAACTTACTCAATGGATGGATGACCAGTTGCCCGGCCTTCAGCCACGGCCAACCGAACCTTGCGGCTCCTATCCTCATGCTCATGGAGATGCATGCGGACCGCCTCCTGGCCCTCAGGCTCATCCGCGCAACGAATGACATGCCCGCAGTCTTCGTTTTCGCACACCCAGGTGCCATTGGGCCCCATAGGACTCGTGGACGGCAGGTCTTCCACTTCGAGGACTATGCGAGCGGGAACCTGGTCGGGCTCGCCATCGGACACGGCCATCTCCTCGGAAGATTCGGAGCTCTCGCTCTCCATGTTCATACCGTCCACATCCTCTCCTCCGACGTCTCCGTAGTTTTCTTCTTCCTCAAAGTCGTTAACAGCCATGCGCGAGCGCTTAGAACCCGTCGTTCCCTTCCCGCTGGACGCCGGGCTATCAATGTCGGAGTGCGGCCGCTTCTTAGGATTCGCCAAGCGCAGGCCGGCGACCTTTCCAGAAAGGCGACCTTGACGGGGCCTGGTCAGGGACGAGCTGGTGTCCGACGCGCTCTGGTAACCAGCTGGAGGGGGCGCTTTGCCCGAGGGCTTCGCAATCGGAGCCGCGCTCGACGACGCGGGTGGATCTCCGTTAGCTGCCGTTTTCGGGATGCGCCTAACCAGAGAAGTATCGATTTGATCGAGTCTTATGTGTTGTAATTGATCTGGGAGTAGCGGCACCTCTATGGACGCAAGAGTCGTATAGAACGGGGTCATTCGCCACTTGGCAGCGAGCGCAGTATCGGCATTCATGAGACGAATGAGGTCCTGGGCGTAATATCTAATCAAGTCCGGCGCCCCCTTGTAGGCGGAAAACTTGTACTTGTAAAACAGATTGCCCCCCACACGAGGAAGACTGACCCTGCCTATCTGCTTTGCATCCATCTTGTCCAGTTCGTCTGTTTCCACAATGGCCTGGTACAGCTTTAAAGCAACAGCCTCCGATCTCTTGCCTGATGTGACGGGGGCTGGCGCCGTGGTAGGCGGGGGCTTCGGGGTCTCGGTCCGCGCTGCTGGAAC
>SJVG01000417.1:8309-31122 GCA_034774675.1 Scedosporium minutisporum
ACCGCCGAAGGGGGCAAGGTGTGCGAGGCCACGACCTCCCGCGGGCACCTCCCAACTGTGACCTCTTATGGGTATGTGTGAGATTCCCCCCCCCCCCAACCCCTTCCTACATCAACATACATACAAGCGGCAAAAAAAAAAAAACCCGGCTAACCACATCTCTACTGTTCGTAGCAAGCGACAAAGCTTTTGCAGCTGAAGAAAGCCACGCTGAACGACATTGAAATCATCCAGGATATCTGTTGGATGTGAGTATCACGCCATCTAGGCCCCCAAACCCCAAACCCATACGCCGACTTGGTACAGTCAATCCTAACACGGCGAACTTTGTAGGCTCTCCCCAAACCAGATCCAAAAACTCTTGAATCAGTACCTAGTGGCCGATTATGAGCAACCCATCAATGGAGAAATCATGAAAGCTGTCGCATCCAAGGTCTCGGAAAAGAACGACACGCTACTTCTTCCCGCCGTTGATCTAGAGGACAGCGGACCGTATGAGATTGCTGAGCCTCGTGTAATAACCGCTCTTGAAACCTATACGCCGTCCTGTAAGCATTCTCATCTTCACCCCCACCCGTTACTCATTCAGTTCGGTTCTTTTCCTACCGAACTCATCGACACCGGTATGTTTCGTGGCTAACCTTGTGTGTGTGTTCGTAGGGCTACAAACCCCGAGACTCAAGCGCTTAGCTGAGATCGTCTCGGCCCAAGCGTTGGCCCAGCAGGAACGCCTCGAGTATGGAGATGAGGATGGTGACTACGAAGAACAGGATGCCGAAGCCATGTCTACGGTAGACGAGGGGGAGCTGAGCACGACGCAGTGAGCTCTCCATAACGGCCCCGGGCAATGGCATATTCCGTGATTGATAGATATCACCATCCCTGGAACCCGCTAAGGCTTTAAGCCACTTTTATGGCAGGGAGCGACTACTTTTAATTTTTTTTTTCGATACCATCCATACTTGTAAGACTACTACATATTTTGACATAGAGTGCAATTTGGTTTTGATGATAATCTTCGGCCCCTGCAGCCCACATCACATTTCCTGGTGGGCTCTTGTGGGGCTATTTCTCCGATGTGCCAGCCACTTGATGAGTGTGTGTTGGGGGGGGTGTGTGTGTGTGTGTGTGTCTGTTTTCTTGTGATGCCCTTCGCCATGGAGTGCGCATGAAGTCTTCACCTAGCTATCAGTAGATGCATATGCTCCCATCTTGGATACAATTCAATGTTGTAGGCATCAATTGATATCAATAATAATTATACTCTAAGTGGGGTCATTGACTGCAATTGTGGCAACTCGATAAGAAAAATTGATCTCGTCTACCTCAGCGCCTGCCACGATTTCCACCACATGAGCAGTGCCCTCAGGTTCTTACACTAGCACCAATCGGCGATCGCTAATTTCATCCATTGTCACGGATTAGTACAAACTCTGATCCAGGGAAGGTACCCAAGTAGGAACATCGTCCCACGCAGCCGGTGGTGAAGAGAACCTAGAAGAGAGCAGAATCCCATGCTTTTGGATGCCTCGCGTACATAAAAGACAGAACCCAGTTCGTTCTAGCAAAACGTGGAAACAGCAGAGAAACGACGAGGATCTAGGATCTAGGGCTAATCGATAACTAGCGGCCGCCGCACTCACTCAAGTGTCAGTTGTTGCAGACCCAGAGGACGTCTACGAATTGTAGAAAATGAGGGACTCTCCCAACATTATCATCACGGGCACGCCCGGTGTTGGTAAAACTACCCACTGCGAGCTCCTTTCCCAGAGAACAGGCCTACGCCATTTATCCGTCAACCAGATTGTCAAGGACAAAGGCTGTCATGAGGGCTGGGATGAAGAGTATTCATGTTGGATAGTCGACGAGGACAGAGTAGGTGTTTGCTGGCAGACAAGGCCATTCCCCGATACACGTAAACTAATCTCGGTCTTCTAGCTACTTGACTCCTTGGAAGATGAAGTTCCGGCCGGTGGATGCCTGATTGATTGGCACGCCTGCGACCTTTTCCCAAAGAGATGGATTGATCTTGTGGTTGTCCTCCGGGTGGACTCGTCCACACTCTACGACAGGCTCAATGCCCGTGGTTATCCCGAGGCGAAACTCCAAGAGAACCTCGATGCCGAACTCATGGATGTATTAATCCAGGAGGCCCGGGAAGCCTATGACGATGAGATAGTCGTTGAGCTCACTAGCAACACCTCTGAGGAGATGGAAGAGAACATCGACCGCATTGAGGAATGGGTCAAACGGTGGAAGCTTGATCACGGATCATCGTGAGAGATTGCCGCGTTGGACGAGTGGAAAAACAGGTGCTTGTTTATCGAGTATCCTTTAGTATCAAAGCAGTATCAATTTGACGGCACAGGCGGGTTAGTCTAACATAGACATATAAGATAATGGAGAGAGCCCAAGAAGCCAATCCATTCTACGAGGTCATTGTGGACGGGCAGGAGCCAGATATAGTAAAATAAAGAGCGCCTGCACTGACATACACATGTAGGGATGTAGCAAGCAGTGGTAGAGAGTCCCAAACGGCGGCCTGGTTGGTTCTTGAGATCCCCGTGGTTTTTCTGTTCTCTTTTTTTATTTTCTTTTCTTTTCTTTTTCTTTTTCTTTTTTTCCGTTTCGGTGGGCAGGAAATGGGAAATGGCGGGGCAGCCCATATCCAATGTCTTGATCGGGGCATTACGGTGGGGTTACGAACTTGCGACTCGCAGTCGCTCATTTCACTTCGGGCGAAGCAAGAGAAAAAGAACACCGATCATCGCAAAGGTCTTCGATCCCAACACCTAAACAATACCCAACTGATGCTCGTTGAACATGACCTCCACCGAGACTAACACCCCCGTGACCCCTGTGGTCAATTTCATTACTGGAAATTCTAATAAGCTCCGCGAAGTGAAGGGAATTCTGGAACCGTCAATCCAGGTCCAGAGCCATGAGCTTGACATCGAGGAAATTCAAGGTTCCATCGAGGAAATCGCCGTTGCAAAATGCAAGAAGGCTGCCAATCTCGTACGTTCTCGGGACTTTGAGCTTCGTAAAGCGGGGAATTCACGATAGATACTGACTTCCTCCCTCCTACCAGCTGAATGGCCCAGTCCTCATCGAAGATACTGCATTGTGCTTCAGTGCCTTGAATGGACTCCCGGGGCCTTATATGTAAGTCATAGAGTCCGAAGCCTTGCCTTTGGCTCGTTTTCGTGGGCTCGCTATCATTTCGCATGTTCCTCTTATATGTCGCTCTTCAGAGGACAGAGACTCTGACAGCCGTCAAACACTTAGCAAGTGGTTCCTCCGCGACCTCGGAAACGAGGGTCTTAGCAAACTCCTTGCTGGATTTCCTGATAAGGGCGCCGAGGCGGTGTGTACCTTCGCCTATTCCCCAGGGCCTGGATATGAGCCGATGCTCTTTCAGGGGCGTACAACAGTATGTCAACCCATGCGATGGCTAGAAGAGTCACGGACATGAATCAGAGTGGCAGTGAAAGAAAATCTTATTTGTCGCTGCCGCCCTATGTACTAACCCCGAAACAGGGCACTATAGTATCACCTCGAGGCCCTCGGAATTTCGGTGAGCTCCAATGACAATACTGCCCTCGCTGCCACGGATATTAACGTGACTCCGTACACTAAGGCTGGGATCCCTGCTTTGAGCACAAGGGCCAAACGTAAGGCCCCTTTTCCCTCATCTATGCTCGCGAAGCTAGACCAATCACCTGCTTACCTTGAACTGTGTTAGCTATGCTGAGATGAAACCCGAAGAAAAAAACAAGATATCCCACAGAGCATTGGCACTAAGGAAGCTCCAGGAGTGGTTTGTTGAACGCCAACACTGATGTCGAACGAGGGCTGCTAACGCCCATATGATCGAATCCCGCCGGCCTCCGGTCGAGCTTGGGTGGTACCGTCAGCAAACTTCCGTGTTCTGCCTAGGTTTCTGGTGTGCACCATCTTTATCCAACGATGATATCCCAGTAAGCCTAGATAGTGTATTCCGCCGTTAGCACGCGCGAGTCATTTAACATGGGCTGCGGTAACAAGCTACTGAAACGCACTCCAGTATTTCAAACTCGGAGTATTTTCGCAAGTCTGGGATTCCTCTTCGATACAATGCGAGGAAATCATCGACATCTTTGCCCGACAAACTTCTTTCCATGGCCAAACTCCATTTATCTGTGCCGTAGTATTTGGGATCAAATACTATGATGTTGAACCCCCCTCGTAGAAGCTTCTCTACCCCAACAACTGTCATCGAATGTCCTAGAGGAATGTGCAGTGTTAATTCGGTGGTCCATTTAAGCCATTTTCGGGGAACCTACTTGGTGTTTGGAGATATAGCGGCGGTAGATTGGTACACCGGACCTTGCCCGACGGACTAGGGATGCCCGTCTCAAAGTAGTTAACAACAGTTTGTATAAGACTTTCAGACGCATGGAGGCTACCCGTCTTCCTGAAAATATGAACAATGTGCCTAAAAGTACGAAGGTTCAACCGTCAGCATCGGGAGTAGGAGACCCCTGAAAGTACTTACGGTACACCGAGACTGGTTAGCATAGCTTCAACCTGCATGGCGGTCAGCGTCGTCGGGTTTGCCGGGTGACCAAGGGGTAGGCGCTCTTGCCTCGGGTGTGCCAATGAACTTTCGTGTGCCTTTGATCCCTCCAGTTTCAATTCGGCCCTCAGACCTGATACCCATATCCCATGCAGCCTCGATACAGTCCTGTATGGTAAAAATAGAAGGCGGTTGGTTTCCAAAATGCCGAGACTCGGGTGGAGCTGTTGCATCAATGTAGGAAGCCAACATCTGGATGTTTCGGTAGCCGCAAAATTGACCTTTCCTGGTATTTAGCACCGTCCTATTGTAGCCTTCAGGGGAGGAGGGGGGCTTAGGAACAGTATATGGCATATGTATATACCTTCGCGTTTTAGTTTGAAAACCTGGCGGGTGTGTGGATGGCATAGATAGGCGTATTCCGTATCTTCGGCCTCGAGTAGGAATTGCCGCAACAGTGCAATCACTCCTGAGAGTTCGGGTTGGTGAGCAATGAGCGCCCTACTCTACCGAAGCCGGGTCGCCAAAGCAAAGAAGAGTACTCACCGTCCTTCCAGGACGCTTCATGCCGGCGAAGAAGAGAATCCAACCACGAAGGCATGCGCTTCTCATAAGCGTAGACGCCCAATTCCTTTATCTAGTAAAGTGAGCTATGCATGTTCTCTGCGCAATCCAGGAAACCTATAGGATGAACTTACGCCTAACCTTCTCACATTCGCCGAACCAGAAACTCGTTCCCGATGTATGTGCTTCAAAATGCCCCCCATTTCCGCGTCGGGGGGCTTGTTCCCAGGCACACTCGATTCACTAGCAGAGCGAATCCGGAAGGGCTCAAGGCATTGTAGCAGCACAGTCCAAACCACACGTCGCGGGCGAGAAGGTGGGTATAAGCATGCTTGTGAATGTTCTGCCAGATCGGATGTTTGGCGAGTCATTACAAGAAACCGCCCATACAACGAGTGTCGTGACAGGAGGCGACATAAATAGTTGGTTTAAAACTTAGATGTATTTACTCGACCACGTTTAATACCTTCGAGGGCCCATGTATGTTTGGTTGAAAGACTTGGGTTTACTGAGGAATGCTTTGCTTGCCTCGAAAGCGGAAATCTCAACGAATTGATATAATAATGCGGGGTCTCCTGGCTAACATGGGGCGAATCGGCGGACACGTGCGACACTTCCGAATAAACCCCCGGTGGCATGCACGCTACTCATCCCAATCTTAAGCTCAAGCCCCCGCGCCAGTCACGACACATTATTTCGAACCCTTTGTTGTCTTCTGAGAGGTCGACTCCTTGGGCAACTCTTTGGAAAATGGAATGAAGTCGGGCGATCCAGGGAGATATTTTCGAAGAGGCCCAGGCACCTTGAATCCCTATTGCGGAGATCCTCGCTGTCAATGGCAAGTTTATAACAAACAGGGCCTTTTTGGGGGGCGGGGGAGGGGGGTTTCAACGTACATCCTCTGTCTGGAAATTCTCCAATAGACAGCAAAGCGTTCTTGTTGTCGCGCAAAGAGTCGCGTTCAGACAGTGGACGTATTTCTTCTTTGCGTCAGTCTGGGTTTTCGCGCCAAACCGGATCTCCAACGCGCGGCTCTGATAGTCTGTGCAGTTAGAGCACGACACCAGCTCCTTGTATTCCCCTTGGAATGGGAACCAGGCCTCCAGGTCCAACTTCTTTGCAGCTGCATTGTTTAGGGCGCCGGAGACAATTGAAACAACTCGGTAAGGGAGCCCCAAGGATTGGTAGAACTGTTCAGAAATCGACATCATTTCTTCCAAGGCATCCCATGACTTTTCCGGGTCCGTCAACTGGAATTGCTCAACCTACATCTCACGTAGTAAGTATAAACCAGCGCAGATTAGTGGCTCGAATTTGCGAAGCCTACCTTGGTGAATTCGTGGACTCGATAAATGCCCCAAGCATCCCTCCCATGAGAGCCCGCTTCCCTTCGGTAACAGGTGCTGTATCCGGCATACCTAGTTTCATAAAGTGTGTGAGTTTCGCTACCGCTTCCACCGAGTTAGAGGTTCATACTTGATTGGTACATCGTTGTTGACTAGCCACTCATCCGCATGAAACGCCGAAATAGGTTGCTCCGAAGTCGCGATGAGGTATTTATCGTTCTGAGGTTCGCCATCAAGCACTTTGTAGAGCTCTTCGTCGAACTGGGATAGTTGGGCGGTTTTGCTCATGTACTTCTTGAGCATCATCTGGGGGGTCTGTAGAGGAATGTATTCGTGCTGGGCGAGAAATTCCAATCCATAGTTGATCAACGCTTGGTTTCTAAGGGCACACACAAATGTCAGCCGCTGTCCTCGATGAATTTCGAATAAATAAATTAATACCCACAGGAAGACGCCCCATTGGCGTAAAAAGTAACCGCGGTGACCGGCGACCTTGACTCCTCTGTCCTGGTCATATCCGTCTAATCGGAGAAGGACCTCGTGATGCGAAAGGCATGCTCTCTTCTCCACCGCAACCCCCTCGGGCGCCCAGGTTTTCTGCACCTTATTGTCGTCCTAAAGACCAGCAGAAGTTATCATGTTAGAGTGTAGTTTGGCTGTAAATATCCCAGTTACGCCTAAGTTTACCTCGTTATTGCTCACGGGAACGGAGTCATGGACGATGTTCCTATCTCAGTCTTAGAGCAGTCCGCGGTTTTACTCTTCTCCGGGGGGATCATACCCGATAGAAGAAACCTTCGCTTTTAGGCTAGCTTCTTTCTCGCTCGCCGAGTCAATCAGGGCCTTCTTCTCCTTGTCAAGCGCAAGCTTCTGTTCAATGAGTTCGGTAGCATCTTCTTTAGCCTTGGAGTGAGGATTAGCACGGGTACCTAAGAAGGTGCGGTTTGGGGTGGAGGTCATAACTTACCTTCTTCCGCGCTCCAATCTGCCTTTGAACTTCGTTGATTCTGGATCCAACCTGAGTCGCATGGTAGAGTGTCTGAAGAAAATGATGTCAAGACTAGGGCTTCGAGGAAGGCGTCTGGTCGGAAGGAAAAGAGGAGTAATTGTACCTGTCGATGATCCTCCCATAGGGCAATCACTTCATCAACGATCTCGACGTTGGCAAAACGACGGCGCTGAGATTCGCGGATAGTCTCGGGGTTGCCGCCCCTCTCCGAGATAAAATCTACTACGTCAAGCATTTTGCGCCGTTCCGTCGAGGAAGCGAAGAAGGAAAAAAAAGAAGCTTTTGTTCCAAGATGGGATTTTCCACTCTTTCTCGCTCTGGTGCGCAATTGAAAAGTCCACACGGAACGAGGGGTAGTTGAGATTCTTTTGGGCTGGCGAAGTATAGTGGGGCAGCGCGCATTGTTCTTGAGCACACTACTAGTTGTGTCGGAGACTTATCATCTCGTACCTGAGTCATGAGTCTAAGTTATGACTAACTCAAGCCATGACTTTGAAGTACCATGTGTGTACTCATCGAGTAATTACGAAGGACGAAGTATTAATAGATGAGAAGAAGATGTTTGGCAAAATAAAATAAAAATAAAATAAAAGTAACAATTAGTTTATTAAATGTAAATATCCTTTTAAATAATTATACTATGAAATTTTGTTTTTAAGAACTATGAATCTCTAGAGAATTTCTGACGTTGGGCAGCTTGACATACTTTTAACCTGCGGGCAATGATATGCACGATAAAATGTGCTTGGAATTGTCCCTAGAGCGCGTCATGATGACTTGACCGCGCTGGATAACAACCGAGGCTAGTCGACACAAGTGTTTGGAATCCGATCACCCCGTCTTCAACATTCGGCGATATTAGGGCTGTTGTAACGGCGGGGATCCGACTTGAGAACTTGAGAATGTTTATGATTGAGTGGTCGTATTACATGACCGAACATGATTTCCCCTCCTGAGCGTCGGCCGGATTCTGGGACTTTTCTATTTGCCCGATCAGAAGTTCGAAGGCCTTGGAGACGTTTTCGTTATATCTTGCACTGGCCTCGGTCCATCCGCACTGGTATTTTTCTGACAGCCTCCTCCCCTCCTCGGCGGTAACTTGGCGCTGCTCAGGTCGGAGGTCGCTTTTGTTTCCAACAATCACAATCGGAACGGTGTCAGTCCCCTGGAGTATTGTTAGTACAGAGCTGAAAAGCAAAAATAGGTCCACATCTTCCCCTCTCTTCTCTCCCATGCTTCCAGAGCGGACGGTTACGGAACGCGGAAAGCCTACCAAGTGGTTTAGTATCTTATCCCTGATGACCTGTATCATCTCAAAAGATGGCAATGATGCCACAGAGTAAACCAGCATGTATCCATGAATACCGATGAAGTGCTTCGAATTTAATATGCTATATTCATCCTGTGGTTTGAGGTTCCTGAATCAGCATCTCACCGAATCATTTAGTAGTGATATGATTTTAGGGGGGGGGCTGTATATGTCGAGGATTGGGCATGGTACCTGGCCAGCAGTGTCTACGATCTCAGTCGTGAAGTCTTGACCTCGATACCGAATGGTCTTGGTAAAAGTGTTTTCGATGGTGGGATAGTAGCTGTCAACGAAATGACCGTCGACGAATTGTACTGCCAATGATGATTTGCCTGCAAGACGAGGGGTTTAGAATATGTGCAACTCAAGGGATTTTCCCGGCAATATTGCTCAAGCGGTTGGACAAACCAACGGATCTGCTGCCAACAATGGCGACTTTTCTTTGCTTTGGCGACGTCATCCGGAAAATCGTGGGTGAGTTTCGAGGTCAAATGGTTCTAAGCCTATTTCTTGGGTTACATAGAAGCGAGGTGAAACTGTATAACCCTCGGCGGTCCACCAAAAAAAAATTAAAGGGATAGGGAGGATGTTCGCGATTGAGGATGTTAAAGCAGGCGGCTCTGTCACAGATGTCACCGAAGAGATCAATTGATGTTGATGTGTGGAGTTCTGAAGAGTTCTGAAGCGGGGGAATGGGAGTCTAACTGCGGAATGGATTGATGCGTGATGTGCGCACTAGGCATGACGAAAGAGAAAGTAAACTATCAAATAAACTACTAATTAATACGCTAATAGCTGCGAGTCGTGGGGGGTTTTGGGTCAGGTTGAGTCGTGGAATGATTGAATTTCTTTTATGTACATGTATCCGTACACACTATGCAATTGTGGGCTTCCAACACCTGGTCCTCAATTGCTCACATGCACCCATCACGCTAACCAATTCATCAAGATATGAGCCCGGCGGAACAATTGATCGTTGAGGAGACCCCGTTTAGACCATTTAATTGTTTTAATCTAATTACCCTTCTGAGTATGGGATGGACACCGCCGCCACGAGGTCGGTTGCCTCCTCTTGAAGGGCGTCAACAAGTCCTTGAAGACGTGTTACTTGGCCGCTCGAGTCTTTTTTATGATCAATGCTCTGATAAAAGGAGATGAACTCTTTGATCGCCGCCATAAGACAAGCCACACCATTCGGGGAATTCATTGACTCGAACCGCCGCCGTATTGGCAGGGACAAGCATAGGTAGCCAAGGACAATGGCAATGTATCCAACAATGACATTCAGCTGTGACTTCTCGACTGAATCCGCCTGTGAATCAAACCGAGTTAGTCAAAATAGTTCTGACAGCGGGGCATCCGCTTCGTCCATCACAACTTACTTCTTTTGTGGACGATGAGTTTTCTAGAAATGTGCCGATGAGGTCGTCTAACGAATCACCTTCCAGAAGGCTGTGAGATGAGGAGATGTGCTCGCAAACGTTGATCATCACACCCAGAATCAGAAGCAGTCGATTGTAAACTTCGCCATTCCAGCTGCCCTTGGCTACCCCATCCTTGACCAACCGAAAGTAGGTAGTAGAGGCTTTGGCGAGATTTTGAAGATGCTTCCTGTCCTGCCAGATAACAGCTGCAGAACGGTTGTTGTTGGTTGCGTTCATCGCCAATTTGAGGACCGAATTCTCCAACGGTCCAAAGTCGGCAACGGCGCATGCAAGAGCAGTATCAAGGGCCGTTGAGATGGTATGGAGGTATTCCTGTGTCCATTGAACTGCCACTTCAGAGGTCGAAGTGGTCACCGAAAGCCCCTCTAGTATAGAGACAACCATGAGAGAATCACGGCCCCCAACGCTGTCGTCAATTTTCAGGCGATTCGACCGGAGACACGCCTGCAGGAGAGAAAACAGAACCTTTGTAATATCTTCCGAAGTTTTTAGACAGTCTGTGCCTTCCGGGGATTGGCAGGCAAGGTGGATGAACTTGAGCGCAAGAGTACGTGGGGAGATCAGCTTCGGGGGCGAATCCCACACACTGAGGCCGCCGACTGCTGCCCTGAGAGTTGACAGGGCCGGCTCATTTTTCCTGGAAACGCTCAGGCTCTGCTGCCCTGCTATTACGCAGATATCGTCATTATGGCGCAGCATCCTTTCCAGCAGAGGGCAAATACCCTCTGACTGGAGAGACTTGTAGCTTGGGAGTGGCGCATTGCCAAGTAGTAGAGTAAGCAGCGATGAGATGAGGGCAAATGCATTCACCATATCCCCTTCCCTGTGAAGCTCATTAAAGAGAGTTCGGGGTGCACCGTGGTCTCTGAATTGGAGAAGAAACGGCTTTTGGTGTAGTTTTACCGCTAGGTCTAAGAGTGCACCTCTCCTGAGTGAAGGGGATTCGTTCTGTGGCAGGCCTACCCTGTCTAGTAAATCGTCGATCGCATCGGCGAAGCGATTGTTGGCACCCGCCTGTCGGAGTTCATGGATGCTTTGAACGGCGCCCTTGTGGGAGGTATCATCATCACTGTGATCTGATAAAAACTGCGAATCCAGAGAAAATAGGTCACTTTCCTTTGGAAGAGCAAGGGCTCTCGGGACAGGCGAAGACCTAAGTGGCTGGATCTGATCCTCAGAACTCGTCTCCCGAAGCATAGACCTTCGCGACCCATATGTAAACTTGACGGTGGTTGACACCTTCGTCATGCGATCGTGCCGAGGAGTAGCAGCGTTGGCGGTGATATGCTCAGAATTCGCGGCAGTATGCGAGTGGGAAGGCGAGTGGGAAGTTTGAGGGTCAAGAACAGATTGGGAATCCGCTACGCCCTGGTGAGCTAGGTTATCAATGAGGCGCTCTCGCCTTGTGTTGCCAGAGGATGCGCGGGGCCCCGAGGAGGGGCTATGGGCTTGAGGTTCATCAACCGCAATAGCGCTCGGCGAGGAGCGGCTTGCGGACGGCTGATGTTTACCCGTAGGGTCTCTTTCTAGATTGTTCTTGAGCCTGGTTGCCGCTCCGTAAACTGTTCGGGCTAGTTTTGGCTTGCGATTTGTCGCAGTCCGGGGCTCGGGGGAGGTGGGGGCATTCCTTGTCTTTTCTTCATTTTCTGATTTTGTTTTGATGACGGGAACGCGTGGTCTCGCTCTCAGCGAACGGAGCTTGGGTGAACTGGAGACTTGCGGTCTTGTGGTAGCCCCGCCATCGAGACTCGTGAGGTCATAGAGATCTAGGTCAGGACGGTGGTGGACGCCATTACTTCCGTTGCCTCCTTCGACAGCGCCCCTAGTACGCGACTGCTTTCTTTTGTCGGCTTTTAAGGATGGCTGTAGCGGGGTGGTTGAGGGCGAAAGAGTTCCTTGCGCCCTACGTTGCAATCGCGAGCGGTCATCGATAGTACTGGTGTCGGGCCTTTTATGACCAAAGGCATCAAGATATGAGCGTTTACTGGCAGGGTTTTGGCGCTGGTAAGTTTTGGACTGGTCGTCCAGTCCCATCGTTGATGAGCTCATAGTGGATGGGCGGAGTTCGTCGTCGTGTTTGATTTGGAAAGGAGATTTCGGTGAGAGGTAATAACGTGTGAGGACCTAGCAGGAAGGAAGCAAAGCAAGGTCACCGAATGCCCTGTTCATGTTGCGAAAGTCAGCGAGGGTTCGGCGGACGGGTGATAATGATCAATTATGGGAGATTCATGCCTAACGTGTATATATTAATCTCTTTGAGGCCAGGGCGCCTGTTCTTATTTGGTTCCGAGGATACTTCGTATGTGCACCGACCAGAGACAGCATCCGGTGCGACAATGGACACGCTCCTTGACCTTTAAAACGTGAAACTGTGCTCCCGCCATATTATTGTATTAGATAATAGACACTCCCGATTGCCCGATTGAAGGATTCCTGCATTGTGATCTACTTCGTACCTCAACTTCAACCAGGTCACGCCTAAGCCCCAACAGCGCCAGGCAGGCTCCTAAAATAGGAAGTACATCAATCGACAAGGCATTGATGTCGCCCAATCGATCCGTTGATAGCTTCTTCTCGAAGAAACCAATTCTCTCTCTCTGCAGTTACGGGGCGGTGTAAACTTATTTACTATGGAACAGGGAGTGATTTAGTGACTGATATCGCTCGCACTCATCCTCCCCATGGTAATGGTCCAGTCCACAGATCTAATGTCAATTTTTGTTTTTCTTACACTAGACTTGGAGCATTCACTGTTGCCATTCACCCCACAACTCAGAATCCAAGTCATTAGCTATCCCCACAACACCTCCTGACTCCAGTTGTTGATGTAAATATCGCGACTGAAATGGCTCAACCCAATGCTTCAAATCCGCCCTTGCAATGCGTAGGGCCGGATTATCGATCGAATTACCAGAAACCAAGCGCCACTATTTCAAAGGAGGTGTCGTTCGAGAACGTGCATGTACTTGCTCAGACTCCGCAATTGATTGCACTTCTGACGTGAGTTACCCTCCAAATCGACAAACGAGTGAGGCGGAGCCATAACCCGAGGGTGTAGGATTATCCGGAATCGAGACACGGAGCGAGCAGACTTTATTTTCTATTCGAATAGAATCATTCGTCTCCTAGTTGAGGAAGGTCTCAATCATTTGCCAGTTATCGAGCGAGCGGTGACCACGCCTGTTGGAAGAGCGTATTCAGGGTTAACTTTCCAGGGCAAAATATGTGGTGTTTCCATAATGCGGGCAGGGGAGGCCATGGAGCAGGGCTTGCGAGACTGTTGCCGATCTGTCCGTATCGGAAAAATACTTATCCAGAGAGATGAAGAAACCTCGCAGCCAAGACTATTTTACGACAAGCTTCCGGAAGATGTCGCTGATCGTTGGGTTCTATTGCTTGATCCCATGTTTGCTACCGGTAGGTCTCTTACTCTCCCAGTCGTTAAACTCGTCTTCGAATGGCAAGTTGAAGGTCTCGCTTTCTCACTCAATAACAAGGCGGGTCGGCCATCATGGCTGTGGAAGTTCTGATCGCCCGAGGAGTCCCAGAGGAACGAATTTTGTTCCTGAACGTTATCGCAAGCCCCGAGGGGATTGGTAATTTCGCAAGACGGTTTCCGAAATTACGTGTTGTCACAGCTTTTGTTGATCAGGTAAGGCCACCCGAACGACTGACGTCCTTCGTTCGAACCAAGGTAGTCTAATGTTGCTTTGTAGGGCTTAGATGAAAAGAAGTAAGTGCCATTTTTCTGTCCGACGCTGTCGTGAAAAAAGGGGGTCCGCTAATATGGCGATAGATACATTGTCCCCGGCTTAGGGGATTTTGGCGATCGGTTCTATACAATGTAGAGGGGTCTCACGACCCAACAGCCGGCTGCAACCCTGTCTGCCGCCCTCTATTCCGTTGGCGCCTAAAACCATGTGTAGAGTAGTTAAGGAAGTGGACTCGACCTGACGAGGCGTTGGACGGCGCAGCACCAATCCAACAAGACGAGGCAGCACCAGAAGGCCACGGAACCACAATTCCCCCAACCCTGCCAAAAACCACAAAGATATTACTCTTCGTCATCCGCATCGACGTCATCCTCTAGGGTTCTTCGCGATCGGATCGTTCGAGAAGCAGGCTCTGGCCCGTCCCGCCTACTATCAGCCTCCTTGGCTACCATATCTAAAACAGCACAGCGGATTAGCGTGAATCTCCATAGCAAACCAAAGAAGCACGACTTACCAGCCGCATCCACCCATTCACCATAAACGTCAACGGCGGCGGAGAGGTCTGCATAAATGACCGCTGTAAGTACAACTCAAAATAGCATCGCGCGCCCCACGAACTCACAGTTTATGGCACATTGGAATGTCTGGCCGCACACGGAGCAATCGAGTTGTCCGACCCCACCCTTCTTGTCTAGGAGTACGGTGACTGCTTCTTCGTGGTTACAAAACAGACACGTAAATTTCGTAGGAAGTGGATCTTTCTGTGAGAAAATTAGCCATTGGGAGTGGGCCAAGGAACGCAATTCGATCGGTGTCGCTATGCCCGTACCTTCCTTGGACCCTGGGGCCCTCTAGAACTCTTCTTTCGTTTTCCCATTGCAATACCACCCGGTTAGTATATCCAACGGATACCAGGCTCTTTGTTTTGGGGTCCTTGTTTGAAGAACTATGTCACAAGACGGACAAGGATGCGACGGAGTCGGGTGGGGCCGGCCGAAGCATAAATGGCAAAGGTGCATGTTGCGGGCCTAATTTCTGGGACTATCGGGTTATTGTCGGCTATTAGATATACCCCATCCACACCTTGACCCCGCGACTACGACTGGAGTAAGGTTATTATTGAGACTGCCTGGGGTCGTCTTGAATGATGTAGATTCCCAAACAGTGCATCAATGTATTGATAGCTCGAAGACCACTCCCCCTTCAACACATCATTCTTGATACTTGCACTCGGGGCGTTATTGGTTCTCTGAATAGGTCCACTAGTTATTTTGTGAGTCTAGTTAGACTGATAGGTAGATGTTTAGACCACGTCACTACGGGACCATAGGAGAGCTAGTGACCTACAGCACCCTCCACAGTCCGGCGTGTAAGCTCAGCTCTCTCGACCATTTGATGTATATATACACCGCCTCCCCTTACCCAACTTCTCAACGATTTTCTGTCTTTGCCCGATCTCCCTTGTTTCTTAAGCCCATAAGGACGGAGGTTAGAATCCATTCAAATTTACCCAGCAACACATTCGGCTCTAGATTATATATATACGTTCGACATACACTATGGCTCAAGAACCGCTCGTCGACCTGTCCGCTGTGCTGGAGATGTTGGATGACATTCGCCAGGTTCAGTCACGTTTGAGTTCCTCTGTTGATTTGCTCGAAGATAGACTCAATAGAACGGACCGCGAAGATAAGCAGCAAGGTGGGTACTTAGGTCCTCATCCCATCTCGAACTCGACTGAACAGGATCATCTGCTAACCTTGGACCAGAGTCAGATAACGAATCCCATGTCTCTCTCGAGGCTCCCGCGTCGCAGTCGTTGCAGGCGCCGCCGTCCAGTAGCTCACGAACCGCCTTCACCTCACGAATCATTCTTACGTGCGTCTGTCGCTATCCAGTCGAGGAGTCTGCAGCTAATTTTCGAAGCACTTACCCCAAGCAGATAGGAATAAGCCCGCTTCCCATGGTGTGGGGCCACTCGGATCCGAAGCAGAGGGGCCCTGTTGTCGTCTCGAGGGCTTCGTCCACCATTCGACGACGAAATGGTAGGGGCAGGCCCAAGCACTGCTTTCTTCCGCATTAATCATGCTAACTGTCCTGCTTAAACATCCAATAGCCATTGGAGGTTGGTTCTATCCCATAGTGACCTAATACCCAACTATTCTTTCACAGAATACTTACGCTGCCGCCTTCTCCTTCGCACCCGTAGCACAGTAGGTCGATCCTCCCTGGCCATATAACATGTCTCAGCTAACAGCGTCGCAAGTGGTGGTTCCTATTCCATTTACCATGCTCTTGCTGTAGCAAGCAAGGAACTCGACGTCAACCATAGGTCTGTGCCTTCTAATGATCGATGTGTATTGGCATTGACTTTCGAGGATAAGGCCGGACTTTACGAACGCGGAGCCTGCCGTAAATATCGGACCGTTCCCACAATGGAATGGCGTGAAGAAGATAGTCTCCATGGATCCGTGGGGCCATATGGCGCCCTGGATATTCAAGGAGCTTATGGATACAGAAAACCGTCCGTCAATCATTATCTCCTATCCTAATTATGCCTGGCACGCTCACAATCCGCAGTTGATATCCGGCCGACTATCGCCATCACTAAAGCTCACATGAAGGTACACTTTTTATGTAGGTCCACGAAGTCCGCAAAGCATGGTTACTAATGTCAGATTGCCAGCTTCCTGAGCTCGAAGAGAGTGTCAAGTCCGGTCGCCTGTAGGTTCTCCCGATGAAGTTTTTCTCTCGTCGTCGGGTGGCTAAGATCAGCAGGGTCCCCGATGGGAGTGTCTGCCTCAACAGCACAGGCGAACTAGCTGTTACAAAGGTCGCCGTGGAGCCTGTAAGTCTGAATGACTTCCACAACTCATGTCGGTATGACACGCATTGATAATTTTTACCTCTCCCAGGTCTGGTACCTACCAGGAGTGGCGGAACGATTTGGCATTGGTACGGTTGTGCAGTTCTATTTTTGGGATCGCCATAGACTGACCTCTGGCGTACAGATGAGGCTACTCTCCGACGGTCTCTTTTCGAGCATACTGGAGGAAGCTATCCTGAGGTACTTATTTGTCTGTCAACTGCACATCTGTCTCACTGCTGACCACACTGGCGGCCCAACTTCACCAGCTGATCACACGGGGTGATATCAAATTGTTCCTCCCCCCGATTGGTAAGGCTTGTCGCGAATCGTCCAAGGACACACGCTGTGGTCCGAGAGGGGGGGATCTCCTCTACACGAATATGCTAATAATCTATCCTCCGTAGGCGGACTCACGGTATATTGCTTTGGTGACCCCCAGAAAATGTCGGATGAACAGGCACGGCTATCACTGCGAATCCATGACGAGGTTGGTCCTCTCAAATTGTCACCTGTGTTTGTCAGGATACTAAAAGATACTAACTTTTCTGAAGTGTAACGGCAGCGACGTATTTGGCTCCGACATCTGCACTTGCCGCCCTTACCTTATCTTTGGGATTGAAGAAGCGGTGAAGGAGGCTCAGAATGGTGGCAGTGGTGTCGTTATCTATTTCCGGAAAGAAGGTCGAGCGTTGGGAGAAGTGACGAAGGTACCCACCCTACAATCTAGCTTCCGACAACTGTCTCAATCTTGGGCTGTATTAACCTTACTCATATTAGTACCGTACGTCATATTTTCTCACTCATACTTCCCCTTCTCAGTTACTTGAACCTCTAAAAGTTCAATGTTGTTTGTTGTTTGGGAGGGCTGGGAAGATGAGTGAAAACGATGGCTGGTGCTGGCGCCTCTAACTACTTCGTATAGAGAGACTAACATCTTATCAACATTAGTCGTTTACAATGCCCGCAAGAGGGGGGAGGACAGGGCATCGGATTATTTTCGACGAACTGAGAATATCGCAGGTGTGAAGGACATGCGCTTCCAAGCGCTGATGCCTGATATTCTACACTGGCTTGGAGTTAAGAAGATCGACAGAATGCTTAGCATGAGCAAGTCAGTTGGCTCCCGGCTCGCCCATCATTTCCCGGTGCACAATACTTACTCTCATGCAGTATGAAGTACGATGCGATCGTCGGGCAAGGGTAAGAGCTGCAAGTGCCGTATATTTCCATGGTTGGATCTAACATCAACTAGGATTCCTATTCATGAGCGAGTAGAGCTTCCAAATGAAAGGATCCCCGAGGACTCTCGTGTTGAGATTGATGCCAAGATCACCGCCGGTCAGTTCCTAGGTGGGTTCTCGGCTTCAAGCTGAGGCTAACAAACGTGTACTCTCTAGGCTATTTTACCACGGGAAAGAGGTTAACGGCACAAGAACTGCAAGCGGTCCAGGGAAGAGTTTGGGAAGAGTAGGTAACCCCCATCTTGCTTTCATTTGTCGCAGACGTCGCTAACCGATGGAAGCATCGATCATTGAACCTGGCGAGCTCGATGGGAAGGGATACTGGTGGTGGTCCTTATGAAGTATCATCCTCGGGTTTTCGGTCTACACCGTCTATTCGCGAGTAGCTTTTTTGTCAGTTCAGATAATACTCGTACTCTCTTCTCTCGCTATCATCCGAAGGACCAATGTACTTCGTAATATCAAGAACAGACTTGGAGCTTGAACGGGTTCTAGGATTATGCCCCCCTTGTTTTTTTTCGCCTTTTTTTTCCCTGTTTTCTTTCTCCTTTTGATGGGGGGAGGGGGTTCACGTTCTAGACTGGCTAATGCCTCGGAGAATATTTTAGAGTTTGATCGACATCGCCTGTAATCCAGCATTGCTGCAGATGGTGACAGTGATCATTGATGCTCTTCCCATAATTCCTCTAACCCTTAGCTCATGAAAATTTGTTTGCAATAATTTGCCCACCCCATCAACGTCGAACAGCACGAAGAACTTGTAGAAATCCAGCGGTTCAATTAATTATTCCATTACAACACAGGACGTATGTCTACTATTAGACATCTGTAGTACATTCCTAGAGCATTCACCACCGTGCAATGTCCCATTAGAATAGGACTCAGCACCGAATAATAAACTACCACCGTTCTCTCTTCCCGCTCGTAACACATAGAAGTGGTTTTACCTATCCTATGCAACGATTTGATCTAGGGTAGTGGGGAGGCAAAAAGAAAGAGAAAAAAAATGAGTTGCCTCATTGTCGTTGGTACAGCTGTTCTTGTTCAATGATTGATTCTGAGCACCATGTCAGTCAGCACCTCCCAGCCCGAGTCACTGGTCAAGGTTGGGAAGTACTCAGTCACGTGTGGTGTGTTATGTAATCATAAAACAGGTACTAAGGAACGAGACAACACCCCACCCTGAACTGGCACACAACTTTCAAATGCCAAAATCGACATTTTTTTTCTGTCTCCCACTCTCCCGCGATTACTTCGACAAACCCTCCCAGGATCACAACAACCCCATCGTTCCCCGGCACGTCGATATAGCCCAACATGGCTGTCGGAAAGTAAGAATTGCTCTCCTCACGCCACCTTACCGTCCAGCCGCGAAGATGATGCAATTGTGCTAACCGTGACTCCAGGAACAAGAGGCTCTCGAAGGGCAAGAAGGGCCTTAAGAAGAAGACACAAGACCCCTTCTCTCGAAAGGATTGGTATTCGATCAAGGTTGGTAGTAGCGCGAGATTTGGTGCTCTAGAAACTTGCTAACATATCCACAGGCGCCTTCGCCCTTCAATATTCGGGAGTAAGTCATCGAGGTCGTCGACTCGTGCTAGACTGCAATCTAACCTAGATCCAGCGTTGGAAAAACCTTGGTCAACCGAACTACTGGTCTGAAGAATGCCAACGACGCGCTGAAGGGACGAGTACTCGAGGTGTCGCTCGCCGATTTACAGAAGGATGAGGATCACTCGTTCCGCAAGGTTCGACTTCGAGTCGACGAGATCCAGGGAAAGAACTGCCTGACAAACTTCCACGGCCTCGATTTCACTACCGATAAGCTGCGATCCCTCGTCCGAAAGTGGCAGACCCTCATCGAGGCGAATATTACCGTCAAGACGACCGACGACTACCTTCTCCGACTTTTTGCCATCGCCTTCACTAAGCGCCGCCCCAACCAGGTGAAGAAGACGACTTACGCCGCTACCTCCCAAATCCGTGCCATTCGGCGAAAGATGATGGAAATCATGCAGCGCGAGGCCTCGAGCTGCACCTTGACCCAACTCACCGCCAAGCTCATTCCCGAGGTAATTGGAAGGGAAATTGAGAAGGCCACTCAGGGAATCTACCCTCTCCAGAATGTATGTGGCTCGACATGCATAGAAATTCCATGCTTGTGGACTGTGCTAACAGGATCTAGGTTCACATCCGCAAGGTGAAGCTATTGAAGCAGCCCAAATTCGACCTCGGTGCTTTGATGGCCCTGCACGGCGAGTCTGCCACCGACGAGAAGGGTCAACGGGTTGACCGTGAGTTCCAGGAGCGTGTGCTAGACGAGGTATGATATCCTCGCAGAGGGTTGGAAGAGGAGATGGCGTGGGCCTTGGGATGATTGGTCGGTTATGTTCTCTTTTCTTTTGTCCAAAAATACTAGGCTTCATGTTCCGTTGAAATGGCGCAGCACCAGGTGGCACCGGGACTAGGGTACACGTCCAATAAACAATTGAACAGAGACACGGAGAAAAAAAGCGTATTCATTTATTTGAGTATGTCCAGTCTAACTCTAGTGAAAGCGAAACATGTCGGGAGTATTCAGTCCATGTTACCTTTTGACTCAAGAATCTGGTGCCTCAAGGAATTCTACTACCACTATAAAGGCATTTCTTAGCACATCTCCAATTCATCTAACCGCTTTCAGCGACAAAACAAGGGCAGCAACCTGACATACCTCTCCTAAATTCCTCCGGTTGTTCAGAGATGACCCAGTGTCCGGCGTCAATATCTACCAATCGGAAACGAGGGAAAAACTGGCCGACCAACGGCAAGACCTCGTCTGGAACGTATTTGCTTCGAGTTCCACGGATGAACAACGCGGGCTTTTCAAAGCGAACTTCGCCTGGATTTCTAAAGGGAAAGTCTCCCAAATTATTCAGTGATTTACCTATGATTGATAATGGGATACGGAATTGTTGGGTATCGGAGCCTGCTGGTCGATGGAGGTTTCCCAAAAGGAACTGTCGGATTGGTAGCGACTGTGTCTTGGGTTAGGAAACATGCGTCCTGAGAGAATCGGTCTTATCAGTCTAACCTCTTCGTATCCTCTCAGGATATCGTCTGCCTCTGTTCGGCGTGCGACCCCGGCGGCTTCAATCTTCTTCATCCCTTGGATGTAATGTGCGAACTTCGAACCTAGAGATGTATCCAAGGGCGCATTGTCTACGGCAATCAACCGAGAGACGTGCTCCGGCCACTGTAGCGCTACCGTCATAGCCGTCTTTGCCCCCCTGCATCAAACAACGTTAGAAGCAAAGGGCCAGGATGCTTTTGAGATTATATCCACAAACATTGAATGACCGATCAATGCTGGTGTTTCAAGCTCATGATCTCTAATAAACCCGAGAACATCTGCAGCCATTGAGGCATAATCAAGCATTGGATCATGCGGTGACTCTCCATGATTCCGAAGATCCTAAGACGCATCATTGATACCTATTATTATTCGTGTGTGGCCAGGCAGAGGATGCATTGAGTCCTACCAATGAATAAACCGGTCGACTGAGGTCTTTCGCTAATCTCCTGTTCCCAGTCGTTAGCAAAATAATGGACAGAGGAGGTCGAGAGATAGATATACTTGCTAATGGCCCGGTTGTTCTTTTTGGAGCCGAAAAGGCCATGCAAGAAAATGATCGGCGGTGAATTCGAGCGGCCATTGTCTACGGCTGGAAGATGGCATTCGTATGCGAGAGGGAGTATAGACCTAGAGCTATAATAATGCCTTTGAAGGAGGATGCGCTGGGGTGTCGTCGTCCGAGAAACCTGGCGCAACATTTTGAAACAATTCTCGGCACCCACAGCTGTTATCCAGATCAGGACTACTTCGTACGCCGAGTCGGGAACTCATATAATAGACCGCGACGCGACATTGTGCTCGCCTCCGTTGACAAATCCTTTTTTTTCTTTTTTTTTTTTTTTTCCATCTCCACCCTGGCCATGCTACTTGTAGGTAAGTACACAG
Organism: Scedosporium minutisporum; assembly: GCA_034774675.1. Taxonomy (NCBI): domain Eukaryota; kingdom Fungi; phylum Ascomycota; class Sordariomycetes; order Microascales; family Microascaceae; genus Scedosporium; species Scedosporium minutisporum. Next base: position 30,364 of record SJVG01000417.1, read on the forward strand.
AGAGACTTCGAATTCATTCAATGACGGGACGGCTCCACTCTGGAGGTGGGCAGGGGGGTGTTTGTAGAAGGTTCTTGTTGGACAACTAATAAAAGGGGGCTGACGGAAAAACAATTTACCGAAAGGGAACTGAAAGTGGACAGCTTGCAGTCCCGCAGCTCATGTCGTTTCATATTATGACATCGTCCACAACAACACCTACTTCCATCATTTCTCACACTTCATCCCGAAACGCGAATTCATCAACATCAAAAGTCGACAACTCGCCAAGTTAACTCTTCCAATCATGTCGGACCAAATACAAGATATCCTGGATGTTCCCAGAGAATTCCTCAAGGACGGCATGCAATTCATTAATAGGAGCCAGAAACGTGAGCTCTTTTGTCCTACTATTCCGGTTGCAAGACAGCCCAAGTGCTAACGAGACCTAGCGGATCGAAAAGAGTTCATTCGGATATGCCAGGCCGTTGGCACCGGTTTCTTGATTATGGGATTTGTCGGCTACATTGTGAAATTGAGTGCGTCAACCTTTGTCGATTCTGGAGAAGAGAAGATTCTAACATTTAACTAGTTCACATTCCCGTCAACAATGTCCTTGTCGGAGCGGCGTGAGGTACGGGAAACATCGATACGTCTACAAAAGAGAAGAGGTATATAAAGACAATTGTACATTATTAAAGTTTACTACAGGCGAAGACAAAGTCCTAGTAATAATTAAAATATATTAAATTTTTAAATATAACTTAAAAGAAAAAACTA
>SJVG01000418.1:0-31018 GCA_034774675.1 Scedosporium minutisporum
TTTCGGGGTTGTCTAGCATTTTTTTCCCTCACGAGTCGTTTCGTCTAGTTTTTCAAGCGCTTCTGAAGGGGACACAAATTCGCGTTACATTTTTAGGAGTGATGGATGAGGTGTTTTTATGAAGTTAGAATAAGGGGTGAGGTTACATGAGGTTTGCGATGGCGGAGGATGGATGACTGAGGATGCTGAGCCGCAGCGAAATGAGGAAGGCGCGAGCCAGTAGCCAGCTAACATCATCCACATCCCAGTGAGACATCTACGATTGGAGAGACCTTCCGAGTAATGCTGACACGTACGGTTCAGCCCCATATGCAACATTACAACAATGTCTCCCAAAGAGTTTGACTTACGCGGGTATCGAAATCTATTGATTTACACGGTTCTATATCGATTCCTATCGTCACAATCACCCAACCCTCCTCTTCGGACTTTCGGGATTCTATTGTACAGCACCTCCTCCCGCCACGTATCCTTGAAGCTTCCATAGTTTCTTCTGTGTCGGTGTTGTCTTTACTCGAGCGACCACGGCCATGGTGTTGTCGCGGAAGATGGCCGAACCTTGCCGTAATCTATCGAGATGCGCCTCCCCAAGAATAGAATGAAGGTTATGAACAGGAATTTTGGATCCATACACGCCTTGCACATCCAGTGTCGCATAGGGCTTCGGGGATACCGAGCCGCCATCACGCCTCTCCGCACCCTCTCCGTTCTGCACGGTCGGCTCTTCTTCCCACCACAGGATGCATCCCTTCATTTTGACTGGCTCGGCATCGCCCCATTCCTTCAAAGGCACAAGATACAACTTGCCTTCCTCCTCCACCGCCTTCGCCAGCTCCAACAGGTCCGCGACAACCTCATCTCTCATCATCCCCAGCACGGCTCCATCCATACCCTCCCTCCACACCGCAGGTCTTTTGCCGGGTAACTTTTGAATATTCCACGACCGTGAGCCCATGAGCCTGACTGATATCCCTGCGCGACGCGACGCTTTTTCTTGACTTCGGCCGACGATTCTTTCTTGGGCGAGTACGTAGCTGGTGGGGCCGCGGCGGCCCTCGACGACGTTGAGGGTGCTATTATTTTGAAGGGGTACGTCGGACGATGAGGTGCGCGTCTTCGGGGCGAGTTCGCTTGGCATCCACCAGGCTGTTTGGGTTGTGGGATTGAGTACGGGTCGGAATTGTTGGAGGAAATATTGGGGTAGTCGGGCGCTTGTGAGGGCGCAGGCGCGGACGGGCTGGGCTAGCGCTTGGGCTATCAAGACACGGAGAGGTTAGCTAGATGTCTAGGGAGCTGTATCCTAACTGAAAAAGGACACAAACCGTAGATGTTCTTGGCCAAGAGCTTCCGAAACCTCCCCGTCGGCTGCGCCTTGGCCTTCTCCTTAGGCTTAGTATGTCGCTGCACTGCCTCGATCCAATCAGGGTTCATGACGGGCGACAGCGGCAGCGTCCCCGCCGCCGTCTCTACCGTTTTGCTCTCGGCATCGACTTTGATCACGCCGTCACTCTCGTCTTGTCGGCGTGCTCGGTCGGCGGCTTCGAGGGTGGGTATGCGACCTCGTCGAGGAGCGTCGTCCGAGTACGCGTGTGTCCGGTCATAACGGCGGGCGAGTAGACGCGGTCGCGGGAGGTTTCGTATTAGGGTGCATTGCTTCATTGCCGAGCAATTGAGCATTGGCGGGTGTTAGAGGACAATTGGCTCGTGTTCAAGACTGCATTCGAGCTTGTGGTGGGATTTGGTGCAGACTGGAGATTTCATCAACGCTTTAGCTCAATCGCATAAGACTGCATTAAATTCGTTTAATAGAATATCACTTAATCGCGTATTTCCCACCTCAACGTTATGGAGCCTCTATCACTTCACTTCATTAAACCGCGATCGATATTCTTCTGAAATATTGGAATCACTACCTCAGTATCGCAAGGCCGATCCGGCAATCGAAATTGACATCCTAACTGGCCCAAGGAATCGACGTGATCCACCTTAGATTGGCTTCGCCCGTGATGGGCTGTGCCATGAGGAGCGTCTCAAGGACCAGGAAGAGTCGAAGACCCCATCTGAGATATTTCCGCTCGGTGCTGGTGGTAAATGGAAAACGGTCAGGATAACGGCGTATATTGATGGTGTCCAAGGTGACGGGACGGAGCGTGGCCTTAACGGATAGGCAGACGGGCGATGTGGTTTTGTACCTTACAAGTAGAATCGGAAATGAAGGATCAAGGCGATCGAGAGGAAGGTTGACATGATGATACCAGAACAAGTCATTCTTCGTAATGGAAGGACTTCGGTTTGCAAAGAACGCTCCCGCACGAGAAAAACATCAAGGCCTAGCCATGGGAGAATGGGGATACGGAGTTTGTCAATGCTTCCAGTATCACCTTGCATTTTCAAGGACCATCAATTTCCACGCAATATATACTTGAATTCATTTGCCTCTCCATTTCATGAAGTGGTCTCAGTTCGAGAAATATATACAGAGAATAAATCCACGTAACTCATTCTTATCCCATCGCCTAGTGGCTTACATCAATACGTCACCCGCCATGTCCAACTGTCTTGCGCTCATCTTTTGTCTTCATCATCCGGCCACCGCCACTTCCGGGCAGTTCACCATCTCATTCTTTAGAAGGCAGGGTTAGCATTCTGGAGAATGTTAACAAAGAACGCCTGGAACCAGTGACCAGCTTCGGGTGCTGGCTTGTGGGCGGACGCGGCGCCGCAGTGGTAGTCGTATCGAACGGCGCTGGTGTCCGAGGTTCCGTCCGATTCACCAGGAGGCTGCATTGTCATTTCACCAAATGGTTAGTAAGCGACCCACTAAAACGCGTAAAAGTGGGGTGGTTTCTCACCTTCACCCAGACGAAGGCATCGAGCAAGTTGTGGCCCGTATTGGTCGTCGGGCGAACCTAAAGAAGTCAGAATCGCTTCAATCCTCATCTCAGAACATGAAATAACTTACTCCGGCGCCAGATCCCTGAACGTTGCACCAGTCGCCCCACAAGTGGGAGGTCAGTTCATTGTGTCCCTGCTTTCACAGCATCCGAAATCGTGCTGGGAGCTTACCTCGTTCTGGGAAGTTGGCTGCTTGCCGTTGCGGCTCGTGTCCATGAGGAAGCGAGCGGGGAATCCGGCAGCTTCTAAGAGAGGGCTGAAGGCCTCGATAAAGTGCTTCTCGTCGTAGTTGGGGTTGGCTGGTGGACATTAGCTTCACAGGTCATGTTCTCCAAGGACGATTGGGAGGGAAAAGTAAGAATAAAAATGAAAATGAAAAAAGAAGGATGGGAGAACATACGGCTAGTGTAAGAAGGAGCGGAGGACAGGCTCCAAGCGTTGTAGTTCGAGACGTTGGTTACGAGACCCCGAACAGACTTGGGCTTTCCGGCGTCGCGGTAGATCTGGCCAAACAGCTCGGCGGAGGGACCGATGTTGGCAGGCCAGCCGAGCCAACCAGCGTGACCGGCATCAAGGTACAGAGCAGTATTAGGAAGAGAAAGCCTTCCACAAATGATCAGCCTCTGTTCGTAAAAAAAGGAATTCTAGTTGCAGACACCGGGAAAGACCTTACTGCTTGAGAGCGTAAATGGTAAGCTCCTTGTAAGTGCTGGCAGCGTTGGCGCACTTCTGGACGTTCATATTCGTGACCATGCTGGGGAGACGGTTAGTACCTAATCTTAATCCTGAGGACTTCGTGGGATGAGTAAAGGGCAAGACTTACTTGGCAAGCGAGTCGGGTTCTGCCGCGATTCGGTGTTAGTATGGCAGAGTGGCACAAAACCGCAGAGGTCGAAAGAACAATTGGAAAAGGAAGGCAGGTGAAAAGAGGAAAAAGAAAAATGAACAGGGAAAGAAAGGAAAGAAAGGAGAAAAGGAAACGAAAAAGTTGGAGACTGGCTGCGGACAGTGTTGGAGTGGAAGCCGGGGCCGGAATGCGGGGTGGAGTCGTCGGAGTGGAGAATTCCGGAGGCGGCGCGGGGCAAAATAAGGGGCGGAAGGAGTGACTTACCAATGACCAAAATGATGCGGATATCCGAGTACTTGATAACATTAGCGCGAATAGAGTCGATGTAAGCCTTGTACTTGGCAACACCGCCGTTGGCGATGGAGAACTCTCCATTGGAGGCAGCCGCGGCACAGTCCCGGTCGGGAAGGTCATAGACGACGAAGATACCGGCGTTGGGAGGGTTAGCACCGGCCTTGTTAGCAGCGCGAATGTCGGCGAGGGCGCTGTCCATCTGGGGGACCTTGTCCTGGGTGTCCATCCACATGAAGGAGGGAACCTTGGCGATGGCCGAGGCCTTAGCCACGAGAGTGCCCGTGAGAGACGGGATGGCGAGGTTTTGGACCTCGGAGGAGTAGTAAGCGTTGGCCCACATCTGGACGCCGGAAAGCGGGTTACCCTCCCAGGTGGCGGTGCCGGAGCCTACGGGAGGCTGGGTGGTGGTAGAGCCGGGGGCCGAGGTGACCCTGGTAGACGAAGTCTGGATCGGACCCTGGGAGCTTGTGGTTCGGCTAGTGGTGGTGGGCTGAGGAGCTTGAGAGTCAGGGAGACACTGGCTGTACCAGTCGTTTTGCTTGACGCAGGTGTTGCCTGAAGCGCAGCAAGTAGCGCCAGACCAGCCGATACCGCCACATTGGCCCCTTGAGAAGTATGTTAGTCTCAGGACTCTCTTTCTTTTGCTCAGATGAAGAGGGACTCTCGGGGATATGTTCTTACCAGACAGTCTGGCAGGCCTGACGGGCCTCGAGGGGCACGGCCAATGCAGCCGAGCCGAGAGCGGCGGCGGCGAGGATAAGGTTCCGAGCAACCATTGTGACTATGTTGCCTTTCCTTGTTTGGTCTCTGTGGAATTGTAGAACAAGCTTAAGAAGGACCGAACCCGATGGAGAACAAGGAACAAATGGAAACGATGGACAGGAACTCTGTCTCCTTTTATCGTCGTCGAGCCAAATACTTCCTAGAACAAGAAGTGGCGCCTTTTGAGCATCTCATCTTAAGATCAAGTTTCCAGGGGGAGGCCTATCGGATCGACGGAAAGGCTTTGGAGAAACACTACGATTTCACGGGTCCATCCCCAGGTTCACCGGCCCGGCATCTATGGCATGAAGGAAACATACAATCGCCGCTAGGCATGTGGAGTTGGGAGCGATCACACCCGCTCTGCTTGCCAGGTTCCATCGTGGACGGGGGTTGGTTGTCCCTAGCCCATGACCATGAGTGTTGAGTTGGTCATCGTCGTCGGAGCGTCACGAAGTAATTAGTTTGCGGAGAGGACATCCGTTCTACGCTAGGGTGAGAATAGGCCGCGTTGGACGGTAATTGTGAGCATGAAGAATCTCCAACAGGTCTAACCTGGCGTCTCGCCAGATTTCCTTCCAATCGAACAGGTCATTCGGCATCGACACGCAAGAACGCGCCGTCATAGTAGGACCAGGGTTACAGCGCCCCTCCCGAGAACTAAAGATCGTCCATGAAACCACTCGGCACAATTATTTTGCGACTCCCAGATGGTGGAAAGTAAAAAGCGGAGAAAGAGAGGACCAAACGGACATTTACAACTCTGGGAAATTTAAAAGCGCGTGCCCACGAGTCACAGAGCCACAGCGAGTGTTGCTTTGAGGGTAAAGTCCGCCAACCAGAAACGAGAGCCAGCACTAGAGCTTTCCGAGCTTTTCAAGCAATAGCGGGACACGGGCCCGCCGCCAAGGCAACATTTCCACTTGTCCTGCGGCCATTCTTCAAGGTTTTACAATTGCCTCTGCCAGGGTTCAATATCAAGAGTTCTCCGAGCTTTAGATCATATATCTACTTCCTTCATCGTCTGTGGTTGGGGTTAACATGGCCCGCATTAAGATGAGGCGGCTTTATGATGTCTCCGCTGCGAGCTGGATAAGGGAGAGGGGAATTGATTACGCGGGAGTCCGTTTCCCTCCTCTTCTCCCGTCCCATTCACTGGCTGTTTGTCTCTATGAACTCGTCTGCTATTCTTCAAAATGATGCGCAAGCAAGGAGGCCCATCAGATTGTACATGTAAGAAATGCAGGCTCGGTGAGGGGTGACAATGTGGCTCCACGAGATGGTGATCTTTCGCCCCCAGCCTCATCACTGCATCGCGCCTTCCCATCTTCCCCATCAACCTTGGAGCCTGGAATAAGCGTTAAATACCAAAATTTGGGTTCGAATTTCCAACAGCAGGGAACCCGTGGGATATTTGAGAGTCACTCATCAAGGAATGCTTGAACTCTTGGGATCCCCAAAATATAGTACCGCTGGGTTCGAAACGCATAGCGGACTAGAACCACCAAATTTTTTATTTTTTATTTTTTGGCCAACACGAATTGTTTTTAGCTAGCTTCCTAAAGTTATCTGGATGCAGGGGCTGCTCTGTGCTCGCAAATGGAGAGGGGTTCGTTTCTATTACTGACTTCCTGGTGAGCAGGCTGCAGGGATACCGTGATTGAGGCCTCCCCTTCGACGACATCGTGGCTGGTGGTGCCGGCACAGCAATACGTCTGTCTGCCTTCGGTGATAGGTGGCCTGGCTCTGGGTTAGCTGAAAGCACCGCCATGCGTTGCCATTGATGCGTCCCCAATGGATTGATCAATCACTGTTTAAAGTGCCACCCGCCTGCAGGTTCAGAAAGCGGGGCGGACGAAGCCTTGTCTCTCAACTTGATCCCTTAAAACATCTTCTCTCTGGAGGAGAAGCAGTAGACAATTCATTTGCCAGTCATTTCCTCGAAACCAGAATATAGATGTCAATTCTTGTCGCCCAAAATGGCGGAATTGGCTCTGGCCATACTGCCTCTGGTCGTGGAAGGCTGCAAGCTCGGCGTCAAATGTCGCCATAAATTGTCCTCGTTCCGCTATTATATGGAATCTGTCGAAGAGATCCGCGTCCTCTTCTCCGTCCAAGTGCGCAATTTCTTGCACGAATGCGAGCAGGTTCTCAAACATGTGCTCAAGAGGCATCAACACGTACAGGCGAACCAGCTCCTGGACGACTTCGACCACTACCTTTGGACATCGTCGGATCTTGAGGAGTCGTTCCATTATTACCTGGGAATGTCCCAGGAACCTTTCAAGAACTTGGTGAAGTTGATTTCTAAGAAAGTGGCGAGTCTAGAGTCAGAACTGAGCCGATTTGACGAGGTCGATGAGAGGGGAAGAGAGGTATGCTCTTTTCATGTTCGAATTTGTCTCATATATGTTTATTTAGCCTGGTAGTTCTGAGAAAATCTGCATTTCTACAGGGAGGCACCCTACCCCACCGAATCTCAAATCGCAACAAGGTCGTACTCGACGAAGCAGTGTTTGAGAAAGATATCGAGAAACTAAGGCGGTGGATATCCGACCTTCGCGGCTTGCGGGAACGGGCAAGCCCAGAGAGACCAGCCGGTCCTACCAGGGCCCAAATTGCCCAGATATCCGGTCTGCCTCACGAATATCGTACTAGGAAGCAGGACGCAGCTCTATGGCTTAAGGAGACGACGGCGAAATGGACGTGTCTCAGACCAGAACATTCGCGCCATTCTGCGAAGCTTCTGCTGGCAGCGGGTAGTTCTTCGGGACGCCCTTGTCTCGATATAGTGATACATTATGAAGATGGAATACCCGAGCGAACCAAAAAAGGGACATGTTCACAAGAGTACGATCAACTCCTAATCTCTATCCCATCCTCGCTCCTATCGTATCGCGAATTCTCACCTCTTCATACAGAAAGAACCACCAGCTCTGCGTTCAACCAAAGGCAATTGCTGCCGAGACCGGCTTGCTGACACCAGAAACTTCCGGCGGAGGATCCGATAGATCTGATTCCCAAGATCACAGCGTGAAACGCCGTCGGATGAGCAGCTCCCCATTCAAAATATTTTCAGGGTACAGAAATTCGCGTGATGATATGGACGAACCGGGGTCTAAAAGGCCTTCCTGCAGTAGAAGCATTTCACCTCCTCCCAGAACGGACTTGTCAATGTGCAAAGATTCCTGTCGATTATTCTCCAACTCACAGATGTATTTTGGCGATGACGGCCGTCCTCTATGCTTGGGACACCTCGAGTCGCGGGTTCGAAACTTCAACCACTTTCCCGGACACAATTCATTGGACCAGCCTCGGACACTGGTTACGGGAAAGCTGACGCCGATCCAAAATATCTTCTATCGGCCACTAGATGATAGTACATGCGATGCAACTAGATTCTGGCTCGCGAGTTTGGTAGTGAAATCAGCTCTTCAGCATCACAACACGCTCTGGTGGACTGAGGACTGGACTCTTGATAGTTTGGCATTTTATGAGAGCCGAACGGGAGAGCTATTGGATTCTCTCCAGACTCTGCACCTCACTGCCGATCTACCTAATAAGACGGATACGGATACCTCAAAAGCCGCCCAGACGCTAAGCGAAGCGGCTTCATCCGTGGAAGTACGACGAGCAATGAATAGACGCGGCATCCGCAATCTGACCCTCTGGTGTGTTGGCGTTGCCTTTCTGCAGATTGGTCTATGGCGGCCCATTCGCTGGGATGATGACGAGGAAGTCCGCGAAAGCCTCCCGAGTTTGGAGAGGCTAAGCAAGTCCTACTTTGACATGACGGACAAGCTGATCAATTGTGACTTTGGGAAAGGAGCAAAGTTACAGAACCTTGACCTTCAGAACGAGGTCTATAAAACTGTTGTATGTGAATTGGATGCAATCTTGGATGAGTTTCGTAAAGCGGGATTCCAGAGTTGATGGAAGAATCGAAACATTTCAAGTTTTGTTCTCACAGAAAAGACTACTAGGTGAATTTCTCGTGTTTGTACATACGTGATGGCTCGCCAATCCTGTTCATGTGTCTTGCTCCTTCCGATTGTTCTCAAGACAGACATCAAGAACATCATTTCTGCAGTCCTGCTTAGTCATTAAACACCCCGCCCTGCACCACGAAGACCCGGCTGAAGCTCTGCGACATCAAGGCGACATCAAGGCAACATCAAGGTATGGAAGGGCTCTTCCAGGTTTGCAATATCGAAGAAGTGCTTCTCGAAGGCGATGAAATGATTTGGGGTCACCGCTGGACCATGCATCTCCACGCCTTCGACCAATTTCCAACATGATGGACACCAAACACATTGACCAGGCGGCGACGCATCACCGCATCACGAACTGGCGAAACACTCTCCAGCCTGATAACGATACGACCAGTTCGGACAATAGTTATATCGGCGGCATCGCTCGATTACATTCGTCTGTTTGCGATCTATATCACTGCATACTGCCCAAACTATCAGAAGAAAGTATTCCGACATCTTTGTACCGAAAACTAGAGCGAGGCTACAGCTCCCTCATCCTGTGGTCCTACGATTATGGCGTCGCACACGGAAGACTGGATCTCGCTCTCGCTCATTCCAGGGAGATTCGAGAGGCTACTATCAGTTTTCTCGTCCGAATGATTGACATTCTCAGTACTCGTAAATGACTCTATTGTTCTGCAAGATGGGAATCTCATCATGCTGACCATGAGACTTACAGGTCTCATACCCTTGACTTCCCTAGTCCAAGACACGAACGTTCTCGAACACCGCGAAATCGTTGCAGTAACGAGATCGGAAGTGCTAGCGAGTCTTTCAATACGAGATGGACAGGACGAACCAGCCGCTTCGGACGACGCGAGGCTGGAACGTGACGACTCTTTGGTGAAAGTGGCCAGTAATCTGAAAACGCTGGTTCAAGCGTTGGTGGATATGGGTCCACTCTTCGACGAACCGTTGCCCGACGAAAGCTACGAGGAGACAGCGGCACACATCAACATAGCAACCGAGGTTTCCAACTTGGTGGCTCTCATCGTATATGTTTACCCTAAATGCGACAAATCTGTGGCCACGGGCATCGCCAACGCGCTCCTAAGAACACTTCAAGAACCCATGACTTCGAGTGATACGGCCGAGGCATCGACTACCTCTGAGGACCGACATTCCTTGCCGAAACTTGTTGTCAGCGCAAAAGCCATGACAATAGCCGGTTCAGACTTCGTAGACTCTGCTCTAGGCACGTCGATAGGAACTAGTTCCTACGCCGAGACGATCAAGTCATATGAAGGAAATTCAGATCGACCCGTCAAGATCGAGCTGCCCAAGCTCCCTGCGAAGGGGCAACCTTTCCGGTGTGAGACCTGTGACGAGGTCATTGAAGTTGCGGACGAAAAGGCCTGGAAGTAAGTTTTTATAACAAACGAATCAAATGGCAGTTAGAAAGTTGACATCAACCCAGGAAACACCTTATGGCCGACGCTAAACCTTACATGTGTATTGAGACAGCTTGCCCTTTGAAGTTTATGCCGTTCAAGTCGAAATTCGACTGGATCACACACCTCTCTCAGCATTATTCCGCAAGCAGGGAGCCTGTAGTGTGCCCTATTTGCCAGGTCTCATATAACATCAGAAATGGGGACATCGGGTTAATATCCCAACATCTTTCATATCACCTCGAGCCCCTCGCAGCCGAGGTCATCATTCCTGCTGTGACCTTCACCGGTGCGAATGAAGACCAGGCGATACTCTCTGAGGATGATGATGTCTCAGTAGCTACGGCAGCTCTTGGGTCAGACGAACCCGGGACTAGTCCAAGAACTCTCCTCGCTCTGGAGACGGAACGGATGATATTCTATGATCGGCCTCTGCGACTCCTCTGCCACTTGTGCGACGACCACCCGCTGGGATTCCGTGGATCGGACGAGCTTAACCAGCATATGAAATCAGAACATTCAAGTATAATCACGAAATGGCAAATTCGAGACCCCAAAACAGTCGGCATTTACAGTAGCATCGAGCCGATATCACCGTTATCACAATGCAGATCCTGCCTGTCGGGAAGGAAATACAACGCCTACTACAATGCTGCCGCTCACTTGCGACGCACTCACTTTAGAAGGAAGACGTCCTCGAAGCCAAGCCTCCATGCCCGTGCTCAAGACTCCGCTAATCCTCCCATGTCTGAGCTGAAAAAGTGGATGGTTGGGGTTGAGGTGGATACAAAGGCCGATGAAAAGCCCGAGGAAAACGATTCGAATTTCATGGGTATTGATGGCAGGAATATTGATAGAATGAGGATGGATATTGCAAATATTGATTGGACGAGTGCGGATTACACGTATATGCTTGAGGACAGCGACGACGCGAATAGGGACGATGCCCTGGATATTGAAGACATCGACCACCTCGCCAGTGCCAGAACCGGATCGTCCAGGACTCCCGACCCGCGCGAACTCACCGGCGACGCCCTACAAGCAATCCATGAACAAGCTGAGATCCCAGTGCAGAACCTACCGCCCACCATACCCTGCGAATTTGCGCGGTACACAGGATGCCCCCAGGTGTTCAGCCCCTTCACGCAGTGGGAACAGTGGATCCGACACGAGATCGAGGACCATCTAAACGGCAAGCTCCCGGCCACTTGTGTGTGCTGGTTCTGCGATGACTTCATATTCGACGCGGCCACCCAGACGGACGGCGATCGGCGGCTGAACTTTGATAATCGGATGCAACATATCGCAGAGCATTTCCGCGAGGAGGAACGCGGGCAGATCAGGCCGGATTTCTACGTCCTCGAGCATTTGTGGAGCAATAGCATGATTACCCAGGAGGTGTTTGATCGGGAGAAGAATATACATGAGATGGCCGTCGTCGACGGCCTAAGGCCGATCAGCCTCGGGCGGACGATTCAGGGACAAGTTGGCGCTGAGCGACGCCGCGGTCGATACGCTACCTCAGATTAGAGGGTACAGCACTAATAACGCTCCCGTATAGCCATCGACGGGAATGGCCTCGCAACAGTAGCCACAGCAGCAGCGATCCTCAGCGGAAGAAGTCGGACTAGTGGTCTAGGCCGACGAGGCGAACCAGTCAAGGGCGCGCGAGGCGTGAAGGTGTTTCGAGGTGCGATGCGAGATGGTGGAGGTGGGCCATGTCAGCAGCGTATGAATGTGGAGAGGAGATGCATCGTTATCACGAATAGGACGCTGGTATATCCCACATCCCCATATATCCGCGCTTGCTACTACTGTTGGTGCTCCGGCCCCTCCGGCCCAGGCCAAAACCTCGCCTTCACCGCGTTAATCTTGTTCGCCAGCTCGGGAACCAGCCTATCCGTCTTCTTCTGCCTCTCCCCCGTCCGCGGCAGTAGTCATAGTGTTAGCAGAGGAGAAGCCCACATGAGCAACCAACCACCACGCGGATACCCAACACCTTCGGAATTTGTAAGAAAGCATGACAAGCAGCGCCAGTGATGTATAGATGCAGGATTGTATACAATGTTCGGGAAGAACGTGTACCCCAGTAATGGGAATCGGCGAAAGAGAAACTCAGCCTCATCCAGAAACTGGGACAACACCGGGCCAGCACCCAGCGAGGTTCGGAGGAATCAGAAATCGGCATGCTCGGCACCTGTATCGAAATTCCGGCTTTGCGGAGCCACATGCCGGGGTGGCGTAAATGCCCCGGGTCATGACCATCAGAAGGATGTAGAATCCGGTGCCACACATCAGCGCTCTATGAAGGTCCATTCTTATTCCATATTTAGCAAGGAACTCGTCGTGCGTCTTGGGGGAGTACTCCTTTCCTGGAAAGAGGCCGGGGTTGGTAGGCCTTTGTTCGGGGTGGAAGGACCAGGCGGCATTCACTTTGCGTGCAAATTCCTCTAACTGGGCATCGAATAGGAGAGACGCCCAATTTCATGCCCCCTTGTCCTTTTGGAAGGCTGCGTTTGCTTCGGACCGGTTGGGGAATGTCTTTACGGCGTATCTGTGCCCACGGTTGGAGGTTAGCAATGGCCGCCGCACGCGAAGGACGATTTCATGCCTGTGGATGGGATGATTTTTCAGGACATCGATGGTGTCGGGGTGCGGGACCAACATACAATCCCAGTCCGCATCTGGCTCCTCTCGAGTGCCGGAGGCTGTCTTCGTGGGCGGCGAGTCGAAAAGATGGAGGTTGAGCGGTACATTCTTGATCAAGCGGCGCCACTCCGCCTGAAACTTGTACCTGAAATCGGGAGGCAAGGCAGCAACAACGTAAAACGTCTAAGCATCTGCGAGATGGGGCGAGTCGATTGGGATGAAGTAAACCGGGTGTCGGATGTCTTTGATCTTCTCCACTGCTACCTGGAGCCAGTAGACGTCTTGAACGTTGGCTTGCGTGATGGCTGCGAGGAACGAGTTATTGTCATGATAGCTGCCACATACGTCTATTAGCCCACAGACACCTTGATCACAAGTCGACCAAACACCGACTCACAAATAAGCAGGCATGAACTGTTGCTTGCTCTTCGTTTCTTCAAGAAGGCTTTTATACCTGCTCAAATTCCAAGCATGTTCCTCGCCGTAACCGTAGTCGAAAGGGGGCGGCAGTCTCGACTCGTCGAATTCCCCCTCAGTGGCAAATACTGGATTAGCCACCAGTATATCGAAACGTGCTCGTCGCGAGACACGTAAAAGAGTCGCATTTCCAGCGATCGGCTTGTTGTCGTTGACCCAACCCTCGATGATCGGGTCACTGACATTGGCAAAGGGGATGCCGAAGCCGTCGACCTTGACCCGCGCATCCTGTCTGAGACTGACCGACATCACGGTCAGCCCTCTCTTCCGCGGATTGCCGGTAAGATTGAGGAAGTTGGGGAGGACTTCCGGGCTTGGTGGGTTGAAAGTAGAGGAGATTCCGCCTCGGGGGAATTTGATGAGGATCCGGTGGCTGTCGAACTGGCGGACTGAGGGCCCTTTGGGAACAGAAGGGCCAAAAGGACCCCAGGAAGCGGAAGGGTTGGCGAGGACTACACGGCCCAAGGGAATGCGGTCATCTTGAATTTTACTGGTTAGAAAAGTAGATGCCGGATAGTTGATAGCAAGGGCAAGGGTGGGAAGGGAAGGACTTACAGATGTAACGGACACCGAAACCCGCCTTCTCATTCCGCTCTTGGCTGTCGCCCAAGGGAATATCAAGCTGTATTCCCATCCATGACTCCATGTCCTTGACTTTGGATATGACAAGACGTGCGGATACCTCCCAAGGACCCTCGCCAAAAGCTTTACCGGCGGCGATTACGGGCCCAGAGAGTCCCATCTCGTTGGCAAAGATTGCGCAATCCTTCGCAACAGTTGTGTACTTGGTAGGATTCATGTTGGCGGCTCCAGGATTAGATTGTCTCTGGTCTGCAGATCTGGATTTTTCGAGGGAGGGTTTGAGAAGAGGTTACAGCTGGAGGGAAGATGTGTATTTATAGATGTTCAAGATGTTCGAGATCACTCTGGGCTGTACTTCAATGTATCAGAGTTAGATTAGTTTTCCAGTGCTCCTTCTGAACATTTCATTACGTACTTTTCTGTGTATATCAAGGGGTCATGCTTCTAGGAAGGTGAATCCTGTTCTACGTTGAGCACTTAATATCTAGATATCAACCATATGAATGCCGCCAAGACCTCTATTCAATTGTTACCTCCCCTTTTCATTGCCTTTCTCCCTCCTTACACCCCCATGTTAGGCATAGACCAGGACTACACCATCACTCTGGTTCCATTTTTTCCTTCATGAGTTGGAGATTGATGTTTCATTCCTCCTCCACTTGTCCCCCAAAAAGAAGACGCTTCCGACCAGTGTGACTAGGACCCTGTTACCCAGACTATTTCGCTTGCTGGTATGGTGAGCGAACTGGATCTTCTTGGGCGGCGCATGGCTCTGGGTTCGTAGGGCTGATGAAAATGAGCTTGGCGGATAGTTTCCTGATTGAGCTGTTACTTAGCGCCGCTAGAGATGCCATTGGCTGGTCAACCAACCGGCTCAACTCCTAGAGACATCTGGACCAGATGGCGCTAAGAACACCATGGAATTGGCGGCAAAGGAGACGCCGGCGCGTACCGGCCAAGTTTAGCTTATGTCGAGTTTGCTCAGTGTCCGCTGATCCACGTGGGCGAGGGAAACGGGGGCAGAGGCAGCATGGCAGCATATCTGGACGCATATGAAGACGTATTAGTGAGCAGGACGAGGGAGAGGTGAAGGTTCATCGCTGTTTTGCTGTAATAGTTCACAGAGTACATATGTGCCAAAACGTTAAGAAACAGGTGGATTTGATGGAGGTAGAAATTTTATTTGATACGGATCGTGTGGAAGCTCCCTCTGTACCTCAGAGAGGGTCTTTCAATCGACTCCCTACTCACTTGCTATCGTCGAGTCCGCGTTCCATCGCTTTCCGCATTGCGGGGCTCAGGCCCTCCTGCGTCAGGCGAGGGCGCTTGCTTGGTGTCTGAGGAGTTGGTGTAGAATAAGATCTGTCTGCGCTTAAACCTTTTGAAAACGATGTCTTGTGCGGTATCAACATCTCCTACCTCCCTTCCCTCCGCCTTTTCTCCACGCTCTTCCGACTCCTCTTATCTTCATAGTCCCCAACCATTCTGCTTGCAAGCTGTGCTAGGAAGCGTCGGAGAGAAGGATTCATCATGTCTAGAGATAGAGGTTCTTGAGAGACTCTGACCCCAGAGAGCAACCTCGAGTTCCGGGAAGCCATCAAGTACTTCTCCGGAATTTACTTTGGCCATAACAAGGTGATTCCCGCGGCCGCATTCCCTTGGTAGAACCATCACGACGGGCCGAGACGCGGCGGACGTGTGCATACGTGTGCGAACACGCCTGGGGTAGATGCGGAAGGTGCGGCCTCGAACGTGGGGATAGGGAAACCAGGTGGCGAGAACGGTGGAGATGGTTTCTCGATGCTGGAATTTGCGGTGGATGGATGGACCGATGTGCGATGAGAGCCTCGCAATCCTCAACGTGGTTCGTCTCCTCTGGGCGTCCGATCTCTCCCGTTAAACTTGGCGGAAGTTCCCATAACGACAATCACAATATCTTCCTCTTTCCCCTAGAACCCGTCAACAGTAGAGAGGCCGGAGGTATTGCGGACAAGGCCGAGTACCGGGGTGTTATCTCGTCTCCCCTGGACGCCGAATCTCTTCCGCCTCTCCTCGGGAGTTTCATTGGCCCGCTTGAGTCGAATGGCTTCATACTGGCGTTGAAGCCGCGCCGCTTTCGTCTCCGGGTCCATCGTCGCGTACTTTTCCCGGCCTTCCTTTCTGCTCTCCTCCACGTCCGCTTCGGTCTCTGCCGGCCTGATCCTCGGATCTGGTACCAAGTGCCTAGCCAGCATCTTTTCGTACTTCTCCGGATCCATGTTCTCCTTCCGGCATCTAACGAGCCGTCTAGCCTTGTCGAGGTTTTTGGAGAAGGAGGCAAAAGTGACACGGCTGCCAAGGAGATGTTAAGGCAATGCCACTCGATGGGCTTTGGCAAACCGTGCCACGGGCAGTTTTCAGTTTTTGTTCCTGTCCGCGGATCGCCGGGTGACAGGAAGGCCGTGGAAGACTGCTTCGGCCAGGACGGCCAGAAAACAGAAGTGGGTGCGACCAGATGGGATCCTCTACTCGCTGCGACCCCGAGATGTGCACCGGGGTAAACCAGTGCGCCTTTCTAGGCATCCCATCCCACAGAAGACGAGCCAAGGAGGCTTTTCTCATGTTCCACAACATTGGAACTGTCCCGGGCCTTCTTCCTCTTGTCGAGCCCTCCTATGCCAGCGGCTGACCCAACATAGAGATGGTGGTGGACATCAGCCCCAACTCCGAGGAGGAAGCAGCAGTATACCCCGAAGTCGGATGTGCATATGCGGTCGAGGGTCGCGAAGTCTTGTGGCGACGGTGGCTCTGGGGCAAGGGCGAACTGCGAATCGCTTGACAGCTTCGGGGGTGTACTGGTCAATGTCTCGTGCCCACTCCTCATCGGTCGATGCGCTGAGGACGATTGACGCATTATGCACCATCATTGGCACATTGTCGTGTTTCGAGCCGCGTACCTTCTCGATTTCTTGGCTAACGAGCGCTACGAATACCTTATTGCATGGGCGCGCTTCGCCGTACCTCGCGCCGCTGAGGAAGGTCCCGATTCATGAGGAGCTGTCCCTCCGTCTCGTCCGCTGTCAGGCCGTAGTACTCAGAAATGTACTTCTCGATTCCCGTCTGATAAACGAGGCGTTTCGGTGCGCCTGGCTCTTTCGGACTGAGGAGCTCCCCCGGCACTACATCGTCGGCATCCTCGCAGTCCAAGTTAACCGGATCCACTGTGGGAGGAGGCAACGGAGCCATGGCAGAATAATGGCTCATTGACGCCTCATCGAGCTCCTCGGCGTTGTTATCGTGGATCCAAAGAGTAATTGGCATGCTTTGAATCCCTTCCGGGATCGGAGTGAGGTAGGAATCACCCCCATCCACATCCACACCGAGCTGGACGTTTATGGCATTCTGAGATGCCCAGTGTCGAATGACCGCGGCGATCTGGTCGGCCCGGAAATTGTCCGTGTTGTTGTCAAGGCCAAACTCGGAATTGGCAGCTGCCACCTCATCTGAACGGGATGCCTGGTCTAGGTCCTCGAGTGTTGGCTGTGGGAGACCATGATGCTGGGCTTCCATGCTCCCAAGGAGGGTGTAAAAGC
This sequence comes from Scedosporium minutisporum, assembly GCA_034774675.1. Taxonomy (NCBI): domain Eukaryota; kingdom Fungi; phylum Ascomycota; class Sordariomycetes; order Microascales; family Microascaceae; genus Scedosporium; species Scedosporium minutisporum. The sequence goes on from SJVG01000418.1 coordinate 17,504, forward strand.
CGCAGCGTGGTCCAGTGGACGGGGTAGGAATTGGTGTAAGTCTGACTGGAAGATGTCGCTCCGGGAAATATCCGACGGTTCTGGTTGTGTCGGTGTTGATGTTGGTATTCGGGGAGAGTTGGGAGAGAGAAAAGAGAGGGTGCCGACGTTTATATAGTTGAGGATTCTGGACTTTTGTACCTTCCTCCACCGGCGGAACTTGAATGTGAATCACAAGCCTAAGCTCCTCCTCCCTGAACTGGCAGAGCCTGTGATGGGGTTCAATTAACATATGAAATTAACTCATAGATTGTAGCAAACCGGTCAGGCACGCCTAGCCGCATCTCCGGGCTCCAACTTCCCGGTGTCGTAGACATCATTCACGTGGCCCAGTCCACATGCTTATCTCGTTCGAAGACACTTTCCCAATTCGATTCAACACGATTAGCTCACATCGGCATCCGTTAATGTTAACCGCAAGGGAAGGTGTGGCTTCCAGTCTCAGAAGCAATGGTCACCTCGTCTACTTGGACGGGGAAGGAGTATTTCCGTGGTTCCACCAAGACCTCAATGCTCCTGACATGCCGAAATCCATTGATCCCCGCCGACATTTCTGCTACAAACTTGTCCATTTGACAGGAAGAAGACTCTTAAAACAACCTATTGAAGTCTGTTGAAAAACGCCTGCCGTCCTAAGTCAAGGTGGCAGGGCGAGTAAATCACCAAGAACTCATCATGAATGGCCAAACAATCTGTCGGTAGGCGAGAGCCGGTAGAACCGTTACACTAGACGTCAACTGCGCCAATCTAGAATCTGCTGCGAAATAAAAGAATAATTGATATTAACTTGAAGTTGGCAAGATCTGGATCATATCGGTTGTGATCTTGAAGCATGGTGCATTTGAATCTCCAGGATCAAAATGTCGTGGTATCCATGAAATATTCTTAGTCATCAATCAGCTTGGATCACGGCCACCAAGCTTCGAGCTTCAAGCTTCACCTTCCGACCTCGACTACCACACACCACCCTCCGACCCGCCCCAACGAATTGATCGCCGCCCAGATTCGCGACTTGGAGAATTTGCGGACTCCCTATTCCAGTCAGTCAATTGCCGCCTCATGTCTTTCCAACGACCTCTCTCCCGCGCGGTACGGTGCGCCGCCCGCACATCACGCCCCACTGCATCCTGTCTTCCTCTCCCCATCGCAACACGGCGACAGTACCAGTCCAGCGCGCGGCCCTCCGGCATCATTCCCGTACCATACATAACAGAAGTTACTGTGCGTTTTCCAAGGCATCTTTCCCTTCTTCAACCGGGGAGGCACTAACATCGAGAGTAGTCCAGCGGCTGGAGGACATGTCCGTTTCTCCCCTTCTGCGCCTCGGTTTGCGCCCTTGATTAGCTTCTGTGCGTAAAACTAACCGTGGCTCAAACGACTTCAGCGGATATATTTTCCAAGTTATTACAGGTGAGACTTTTTTCAATTGCTATTTCTTTGGGCTGAACACTAACCCGGCTTTTCTTCAAAGGAGCGCATAATATGTCTCTACGGCTCGATCGATGATGGCACGGCGGCGTCGATAGTATCCCAGCTGTTATGGCTTGAGGCCGAGAACCCAGAGAAATCCATTACGCTCTACATCAATTCCCCAGGCGGCATGATTTCATCAGGTAAGGGGGCGGAACCCGTTCATACTGTACACGTCCACCTGCAGAAGCTAAGGAATGGGACTTAAGGCCTCGCCATCTACGATACCATGACCTACATCCGACCCCCCGTATCGACCGTCTGCGTAGGCGCCGCATCCTCCATGGCCGCCCTACTCCTCGTCGGCGGAGAAGCCGGCCAACGCTTCGCCCTCCCCCACAGCTCCATCATGATCCACCAGCCCCTCGGCGGTACGCAGGGCCAGGCGACCGACATCCTCATCTACGCGAACCAGATCCAGCGGGTGCGCGACCAGGTCAACGAGATATACAGACGCCACGTCAACAAGGCGCTGGGCGGCGATAAGTTTGATAGGAAGATGGTGAGCGATCTGATGGAGAGGGATAAGTACCTCACGCCGGACGAGGCGAAGGAGTTGGGGATTATTGATGAGATTCTGACGAAGAGGCCTGTTCCTCCTGTGGAGGGGCAGGAAGGTAATGGAGGATCTGATGGTAAGAAGAGCTAGTTGGGCAAAGACGTGGCGATCTTGGGGATGGAGGGATGAAAGAGGCTGAAGATCCTTGAACAATGGGGAGGTGGTCTAACGTGGTTCTCTCCTCGATATTCTATTACAATCTTGGGACCTCGCTTTTAATGGCTTAGGGACATGAGCTATCGACCCGACTGCTTTAGGCAGGTCCTACATGGACTGCCGCTTCCATGTGTTAGGAAGGCAAGTGTAATATATATATCAATGGTTTCCTTCACTGAAAACATGTGCCTGTGACAAACGTTAGTTCCAGTAGCTCTGGTTATGGTCGGAAGGAGAACCCCTCCCGATGGACTCTGGAATCTCATGTTTGCCATCCGATTGGGATAGCATAACATGGAGAACAATCATGGAAGGCAATCAATGGCACAATTCATATGGCAAGCACAGGGTTCATGAAGTCATGAATCATTCACAACCTGTCAGTCACATGGAGCAGAATCATAGATTGAATGGAATGAGATGAATCATTGCATGTGCCATCCGTTCAGCGATTCATGGACCTTGCCCAACATCTATATATACAGCCCTCTCCTCCAACTGAACCCTCTCCCGGATTCTCCCCCAACACATCCCGTCATTGCTATCATTGCAGGCTTTGGCCCAAGCATTGATCTCTCCTGTATGTGGCCTTGCTGGCCTTCCCACTTCGTCCTTCCAACAAACTTCGTCAGCTTGGCAAGAGGTTAATCACCTTGGGTCTGCCTCCGTCATCTGACTCCTGAAACCCTGGATCGGGTGTTGGATACTCTCCGGATTCTAACCCATCAGACGGATCACCATCAACCTACAGGAACAACACCATTTGCGCGGTGATTGAATCCAACGGGCGCGTGTGTCTATGGATCCTGAATCCCAAATGGTTCACCCGTGCAGGGAAAGCATACACCTGGAATGAACGCTTTTCAACCGAACTACACTCCAGGGAGCAGCAATGCTGCAGTTGCAGGACCAACTAACAACGCAAAGACCCCCACTGTAAGGGAATAGTCCTCCAGTTTCACTGGAACATGAGGGCCACCTGCCTCAAGGCATCGGGCAGCTCTGCCATGTCGGGCAAGGCGAAGTTTGTGGACTTCCGTGTGCTGCCCACCTCCCACAAGTTCTTCGATTGTAGGAGCCGAAGATCCTCCCAGAGGTGGATCCGGCTGCTTTGGGCTGAGGCCGAGTCGATGGCGGCAATGGAAACCCAGGCCATAGTCTATTGAAAAGTACATTTCCGATTACTATGGTCTGGACGGCAGAGCAGACGGCACAGCTCCTCGTCGATCGGAGGCACGAGGAAACTCGCGCAAAACACCAAACGCCAGAGCATTCGAGGCATCAGGCCACCCAGAGATTGGGAGCTCGAATCCCTGCGTCCTAATATGACGATATCGAAGTCACGATTACGCGACTACTCGACCCCCAAAACTCGTTTTCGCACTTCTCGCTTGTATATAATGCTTAAGGCAGCCCTGGATTACATCGGAAAGGGCCTACAATTCCCCCGCGCCATATACAGACTACACCGATTTCTACAGCGCTGGCAAGGCCGCGAACGCCGAGCACATGGCGGTCTTGACCAAGCCCAAGCCAGGCCAGTCCGCGATAGTAGGCAGCGAACGAGTTTCCTACCGCCAAACCCTCCCTCATTGCTAAACTTGGCCTGTCCAAAACGACCGGCCACGAGCAGCATTTTGTTGTAACATTCAAGGTGGCCATGGAGAAGCTCGCGGATGGGCTTGGCATCCCTTTCATCGGAAATCCCGAGACTGCGGCCTGGGTAAAAGGTCCGAATTTGTGGATGGCGACGACGGTCCGACATATACTCGACTAGGAAAGCTACACCATCCTGTTCAAAGATGACGGAATTGCTCCAAAGGCAGCGGGGAATTCCTCCAGTGATTTCGCCTTGCCGTATAGAAGGTTTCCCCTACTCGATGTATGGACAAAGGTCTGCGTGTCGGTGTGTGAAAACCCTGTGCTAGACTATGATTTCTTCTTTCCTTTTTCTTTTCTAACGTTTGCGGCCTCGAAACTTAGATACAGCTGGAGTATGGAAACATACGATGCCGGCCGGGGGCTAAGTCCTTGGGGGAAGCAGCATCGTCGGCCACGGAATCGTCACCTCTAGTAGGCTCTAGCGATGAAAAACGAAACAAGAGCGAAGACGAAGCCCAAAAGCCCATCCCAGACGATGGCAATATTACCTCTTATGAGGCGTGTGTCACCTCTTCCGCGTGCGTTTTCATTTGCCAGCTAGCGGCAATGAAGGGCCCATCATCTGCTGGCCAACTCTCTGCCCCAGTGCCGGTATCCCAGCTAGCCGGGGGATAGACAGTCTCAAACTGTCCCTAGAGGCGGATGAACACGCACGAGGACCGTCTAACCGCCCTTATATAGTCCGCCGTACAGGACGTGTATTGGCTGGCAAAGCTTGCCATCCAGATACACATCTGATCATTTACACTTCTGCTTCATCAATGCCTAGAAAGATTTCGTAGCCGAGAACGGCTGTGCCTTGTCCGCCGTGACGTAGGTTCTCAAGGCATGGTATATACACCTGGGAAATCCCTGGCACCCCCCTTTCGACGGCGAAGCCGCCGGGTGGGGATGGAGGAACAGACCTCCCTGAGAGCGAGAGCCTTCGGGCCCCTCAACCACACGGGAATATCAGGGATGACCGTGTGCTCCTGCTTTCTCTGTGATACTAGACGCGACACTCCCCCCACCACTGTTGTGCGGATTCAGGCTTTTCTTGTCAAGTGGAGATTGACCAACTCAGCTTCATCTTCCTGCAAGCTGCGGAACGCCGAGCTGGCCAATTATGCGGCATCCATCGGGCTCGCAATGAGCAGAGAACCCTCAAAGTCAGAGCCGAAATTATACCAACAATGCCCTCGCCGACCCTCGGACAATTATTCGACTATATAAATCGACGGCAGCCATGTTTCCCGGGTGATTCATCGACGGTACCAGGAGACTCGGAGGAGGGTCTTTTTCCCGCCTCCTTCGCCGCCTTGAAACCCACGACATTCGTCGTAAGCCCGGGCATGCAGCTCGCAAGAGCATCTCAGGAACTCTACCATGGCTGAAAGTCAATTCTTTGGATGTGTCCTGGATCAAGCCACTCTACAATACGCATCTTGAAACAAGCATCGACCTGGCATTCCTTCGTTTTCATCGCGGCCTGGCCCGTGTTACCTGTTTCGGGGTGGCCTAAAAAATCCTCTTATCGTAGGCGCTGCTCTCAAGCGCCCTTCTCGGCGGTTTTCCTCCCCCTTCTTAACCTCCCCGTCGAGTCGCCTACCGCTGCCAGAGGCCGTGGACCCCACCGCTTCGGAATCTGACTCGGAAGAGGCCGTTCTATCCCGACTCTCCCCGAATGGTATCCGCGCCGTCGGCCACCGCTCTGCGAGATTCCCTCAGGTCCGCGTTACGGGGCGTTATCCCGCCTAACCAACTCGGGCACTGCTTCGGGTACCCGCCCACCTCTTGCTTTTGTCTCCGTTGCCGCAGCCGATGATCGCAGGATTCCAGGCGGCGGCATGTGTCTTGAACTACGAGCAGGTCTGCGGAGGCGATGACTGGCTACCGATCCTGCGATCCGCCGGCTCCAGGTTTGTGGTCGTCCTCGCAGAAGCCGTCTTCCACGGCGTCTTCGCCGCCCGGAACACGGACGTCCTGGCGACCATCGACAGCCAGGAACCGAAGTCCTGGTGAACAAACCATTCAACCCAAGGCGACTATTTAATCCGAAGCCAGCGCAGGACCAGGGCCGCCCATTTGGCCAACGACAGGGGAATTACCAACTTCCCTATGATTCTCCGAGAGACCTAAACTGGGCTGAGACGGGCCGGGCAGGAACCGAAAGGGGAAAATGAACTCCTTTGATATATGTCGGCCGACCTCGGCAACATGAGAGAGAGCGCCGCGACCAGCAACCCTGGTGAAGAAGAATAGAATGGGCTGGGTGAAATATAGATGCGAAGGTGGACCCAGAGAAGAAAGCGGCAACGGCGCGGAGATCGATAGATCTGAAGCGAATCTCAAGCAGGGCAGTGGAAGTTCAACTATATAGAGACGCGGCCATGGACGCTCAGAATTGCTTTGAAGAGCCAAGCGGAGAGGCACGGGCAAACCCGGAGCCGAGGGAAGCTGCGAAGAGAAGAGTATAAAGAAGTGATGGAATCTACGGGATGGGTTATTGGCAGGAGAGTTATATAGCTGCTACTGCTTAAATACGGCCAGCATCGCTTGGTACTCTAGATGTATCTAATACTACCTATGTTTTCCTTTACTCCCATTCCAAGTTTCTACTCGTGATGTGCTGTGTGACGGACCCGAGATTGTTGACAACGGCAGGCCCTTGCATCCATGGTCCGGGATATTGCTGATATAAAACTCAGCCTCAACGAGTCTTGCCTGGTTGATTCCTCACTTCGGTATTACGCCCGCATATCAAAGCGTATCCGTCTCCCAAATCGTGGTGAGCTGACTTAAAGCAAAGAATAAAAAAGGGGAAAAGAAACAACTACCCATACCGAGTTGGTGAGGATGATGGGCAGTCTGCTGCTCAATTAGATTTGTTGGTGTACACGACCCGCCAATTTGCCCGAGTCGGAAGGAATGAGATGATAAGAACGGAGACGACAAGCTGTTAGGACGTCGGTTCATTGGAGAAGGGATCAGATCGCGATGAAGACCTGCGCAAGGTTCTGTATCCTTCAGAAAGATTTATATCCAGGGAAACAGCTGAATGCTCCTACGAGCTGAGGGCAGAGGCGAATTCAAGCTCCCAGGATGGGACGGGCAGATAACTTGTGCTTCGAGTAAATCGTGTATCTAACATCGTTAGCAACACCGAATCAATCCAAGTTCGTAGGCCCGGCCATGAACCACCACACACAAACATATCACGAACACAACGACACGTCTCAAAATAAGACACATAAACCATTTTATTCACGTCAAACAGACGCTAAAGACGACCAAAAACTACACCCAAAATCCGCTATCGTCCAACCATCTATCCACCAAGGCAGAAAGAAACAGGCGGAGGCACCAGACAACAATTGTTCACGGACTCGACGGATCCCTCGCACTAGTCCAGCTCCCAGTACCACTCCCGCTCCCGCTACTCTTCCCCGACGCAGCGCCAACACTCGGTTTCCTACCCCAAGGATACGCGGCCGCTCCGCCCTTTAGACCCTGGCGGAAAGCGGCGGCGGTGGCGGTGGCATCTTGATCTTCGTTGCTGAGCTGCGTGAAGCCGGAAATGTCGCTGAGCATCGACGAGGACCTACCCCGCATCTTAGCTCCTTGGGCGGTCGTCGCCGGCGAAGCAGCCATACCGCTTGCCGCGACAGTGCCACTGGGGAAGGGCCAAAGAGGGGGAGCGACGGAAGGAATGTGAGAGGTGGCAGGATTGGTGACGGGGACGGTGATGGGGACGGGCGCTGAGATGGGGGCCATAGCGGCGTCGGTCGATGTGGGCCAGAGACCTGGATACTGAGGAGTAGCGGTAGTAGCAGTACCAACAGTAGCAGCACTAGTTGTAGAAGAAGAAGCAGGTAGAGAGGTGGTGGAGTTCCACATAGACGGGTACTGCGTAGTCGGCGACGGCAACGTAGCACTATGATGCCGCTCCACCTGCGTAGCAGCAGCAAGTTCATAGACGGGCGCATTAGTCGAAGAGTAAATCTGCGTATAGAGAGCATGAGCCTGTTGCATAGCCGTCGCATGCTCATCCTGCAGCATCGAATTATCCATCTGCACCGAGTTGAAATCACCGTTGAGCTTCTCCTCAGCCGCCGACACCTGCTTCTGCCATGTCTCGCGCTCCTGCCGTCGCCGCTCGACCTCGTTAAGCCCGCGCTTGTTGGCGTCAGCAATGTTGGCGAGCTCATTGTCGACCTTGGCCACGCGGTTGGCGATCTTGTTGCGCCGCGTCTGCAGCTGCTGCTGGTCGCCCTCTTTACCCTTGACGGCCGAGTTGACCGACGAGGAGTACGCCTTGAACTCCTTTTGCGCCGTCTCGAACACGCTCTTCTCAGCCGACCAGCCCTTCTCGACCTGCTTACGGCGGGATACCACGTCGCCCGGTTCGTCATCAAAGGCCTTGAGCTCGCCGTCGAGCTCGCTCGCCTCCTTATCCGCCTGCGCCTTTTGCGTCTCCTGCTGTCGAATCTTTTGTCGGTACCGGTCGTCCGTGCCGCCCGCCGAGTTGATCGAGTGGTCGGTGCTCTCGTTGTCCTTCTTGAGTGAGTTGACTTTCGCCTTCCACTCCTTTCGGAGCGTCTTGAGCTTGGCTCGCTCGGCGGCGAGCTTGGCATCGGAGGCCGCTATCGAGGTCTTTAGAGTCGTGGCGGGCGAGTGTGGGCGGCGCTGACCGCCGTTGGGGAGAACACCCCCATTGACCACACCGGCAGCAGCGGCGGCGGTGGCCGCGGCAGTTGTCCTAATCTCCCGCGTCGTCGTGACGGTGGTCGAAAAGAGAATCTCGTCGGTGTGTGTGTCGACAAACTCGCAGACGTACTTGGACATCGGACGCAGCCCGTAAATGTCGCCTGTCCATCTCGTGCCGTACGAGCCTCCTCCTCCCGCTTCGTCATCCGCTTCGTCGGTGTTGTCCGGTGCTGGGACAATACGCGCCGAGGGCCAGTGTGCGTTGTTGATCCTGACGTAAAAGGGTTTCGATCGGTCAATGGCGGCCGAGGACGCCGGGTCGTAGGTCGGCTGCATCGATTCGGACTCGGTAAAATCGTCGGGGAAATGGCTCGTGTCGAAGCTGACTTCGTCGCATCCGACGTACGAGATCCAGATCCGTCCAGTCTCGCGGTCAAAGGGTGCGTTTCCTAGGTTGTGGATGTCGGTGGCGTCGGCGCAAGCAGACTCGCTCGTGGCGTGCGACAGCTCATACTCCTTGACCATGACAACCTTAGTACTGGCCAAGGCTGCCCACAATGGTTGTTGCAAGCGCACTTGGGCGCTTTGTTTTCGTCGTCGTTTTGTAGATGAATGTGTCGAAGAACTTCCTCCGGTCGTCGGGGTTGGTTCCGCCTCCAGGGCGTGATGAAGAACACCAATGCCGCCACCACCACCACCCGCAATAGAAGCCGCATCAGACTCAGACGCGGCTGCTGCTGGCTTCCCTGCTTCAGGGTCGCCGGCATTTGCCGTGGCGGCGGCGCTGCTCCTCTCGCGACGGATGTACCACTCCCTGATGTACCGGACGATTCCTTGCATGAGAATGTGAACTCCTAACAGAGTAAAATACGGGTCGGGATGGCGGATGACCGCCGAAACCGCCGTTCTCGAAACTTCCTCCAATGGATCATCGGGATCCGGGGTGAACCGCCACGAGGGCGGTAAAAGCCGGAGGAACCGAGCCCAGTGCGATCGAGTATTCTTAAAAATGTGAGTGCTAATCACAAAAGCGAAGCACGCGGAAACCGTTCTCGACTGGCCGCCACGGGATGTCGAGCCACCGCCGAGGGTAGCCGCAATGACAGGTTTCGCGAGATCGAGAATGGCGTTCTGAACGGACGGCCATAGAAACAAGAATACCAGCAACGCTAAAATGTCAACACATAACACAGTCACTAGGGATGGCATCGTTGAATGCCAGTCCAAGAGTTCCGCGAGGTGGATGTTGACCACGGAGCTGGCGGTGAGGGGCGAGGCAAAAGTGAGGACGGTGAAGACGGTATAGATGACGGAGAGAGTAAGAGGTGAAACGTGCATGAGGATGAGGAGGATGGCCAGGGTGTCGTGGAGAGGGAGGGCCATGAGGACGGTGGCGGCAAAGTCGAGCGGGCCGGAATCTTTGTGGACGTCGACGGCATACTTGGACGCATTCACATCAATCTGACGGGGCTCGGAAGCGGAGTTGGAGTAGTGATGGTTGTTGGAGGAGGATGAGGCGTTCGTGGGATGGTGATGATGGTGGTGGTGGTGATGATGGGAGTGGAACGAATCGGTCGACGTAGATGTCTCCGAGTCCGCCCCGAACGACCCTTGACGGGCGAGGTGGTGGCGGTTGTCGACGGCCATTTCGTCCGAAGGAGAAAGCTTCGCGAAGCCGTTGTGGATGGCGTTGCCGTTGGTTCTGCCGTTGGCGGCAACGGGAGGAGTCGTAGATCCATTCGCGGAGCCGTTGGAAGGCAGAGTCAGGGACGACTGGGAGCTAGAGGGAGCCGATGTCGAGGTTGACGACGAGGTCGACAGGTTCGCGGATCTCGCCTTGCCATCCGAGTGGGCGTGGTTCCTGTTTCGTGAGGCCCTTTTACCGGGGGCTACGAGTCCATTGTCGTGTTTGGTACTGTTACCAGATACGCCTTGTTGTCGCTTGCCCGAGGCCGACCCACGAGGCATGCGCAACCACTGGTCTGCCGCCCCGAAAACCTGGCGCACAGGTCAGGGCGAGCAGAGGAACCTGCTTGTTATTTTGTTATTCAAACCGCCCCTCGTTGGGTTAATGGAGAAAATCGGATGAAATTGGATGAGTCTGGCAAAAAAATTCGCTGTATCGTGGAGGTCGATCGGTGAGATGAGGCGAGGATTCTATCGTTGGGGAGGGGAGATGAGGTTGCAATTGGCACTATGGATGGGATTTCGATGCTGTACCATGGGGAACTTGATCGAAACGTCGTCGTCGATGGAGGGTTCGGGTCCGGGCTCGCTTGCGGGGGCCTGAAGAATCGAATCGAGACGATAAAGATGATTCCTAGGGATGCCTCGGTGAAGTGAAAGCTCTATTGAGGGTCTCGGGGGCGGTGTTGTTTTTTCCGAAGGTGGCGAGGATCTCCTGAGGAGCAAAGGGACTGTATGAGGGGGTTCGAGTGGGACAAAAAGATGGAAGGAAAAAAATTGAATAAAAATAAAATAGAATATAAAACGCAGGGTCACAAAACACAAAAACTGTACCTTGAGAAGGGGAAAAAAAATTCAGTGGAAGGAGGTACTCTGGTTCGTACTTCTGCTTTGAAGGTTTTAGCGGCGGTCGGGTGGGACGGGAAGGATCTCATGGGGCATGTTAGGAATTGGCACTGTGTTCAGAGGTCACTGCTCATGTCATCTTATGTTTCGATACAAGTATCAAAGTATTGCGGGGATTCAGATGCCAGTTTTTGTGACTTGGAAGGTGCAGGTCGGTTCAAGGAATTACCGTGCCTGCAGCAAAGCATCAATTGATAATCTGAGATAGTTCATTCTCCATACACGTGAGTATATAAGTAGGACTCTGTTCCTATTAGACTTCAGTAGCGCTTGGAGGTAAAACATGGCTGATAGAAATTCCGTGTTTCTGGTGGCAATAGAGCTAAACGATCTGGACCGTGGCGGCCTTCGAACGATGCCAAATGGCCTGAGGCCGGCCAAGGGGGAAAGGGTTCGCTGGCGGACTCGCGAACTAATGATATTAAAACGAGACGAATGCCTCGTGGCGCTCGCAAGACCGGGCGATCCTGTTGCTGTTGCGCACATGTACACCGCATGCGATGTGACGACGTCAGATAACGTCAATTCCTCTTGATGTGAGTTTTGCTGACATCTGGGGGCACAAGACCTGTTGCTTGTCTTCACCTCGGTCTTGTAAGTTCGGTGTCTCGCTGCTTGTGATCTACGTCAATAGAGGATTACGGTGATGTTGCTCGGCTCACAGGCCTAGGCTGCAGGATAACTATCCACTAAGAAGTAGGTACAAGCAAATGATTCGTTCGTAAATTGCAACCTGACAACGTCCAAATCTCCGAACGCACGTGTACTTTGAATTGGGGAATGTCACAGTAAGCACACTGTGCTAGCAAGCATTTGAATTGATCCTTCCCTCTCTCCATTTCGTGCGGCTCGACAACCTCCACTATTCTAGTGCGTGGGTGTCTGGACGTGGCTGCACACTAGCCTGGCAAAGCAGTAACTTCATGCCACACACTCTGCCGCACACTGGACGCTCAGGGTAGTATCCGGTACGATCGCAATTTATAGCAGCGCTTTGGCGCCGCCTAAGCCTCTAAGTCTGAGGCAGTCGGCCCTGCAGAGTCCTGGAGGCCCCACTGTTCAGCCATCCGCATATTCGCATTGACAGCGTAGCCACTCACAAGCAATTGAGCCTCGACTTGGTCCACAAAGACGACGCGCAGTCGCAGCGACAGAAGATCGTGCAGGTCCTCAGTACCTTTAGCCGAAGCCGACAATATCAGAGCCATGGGCCTATTGGCGGTCTAGAAACTGTATCGGGTACATTGAAGTTCCCCACCCACCACAGCGAATTCATCCGCAAGGAGGCTAGGGATCCGCTGCCAACTTTTTTCAAGATTCTTTTCTCCCTTCGTTGACTCCACTAATAAGATGCATGGGATGGAATAAAAGAGCTTTTTCCCTTCGATCTCGTTTTGGTTCGCTTTTTATTCATTGTTGCCCTATTTTTCCTTCGCCTGTTCAGATCCTGTCTAAGGGTTACTCCTTCGCTTACCCCAATCAATACCTCGTACATTAAACTACATATCAGTAGACATCCGGGAATTGCTTGCCTCCGGGCGGATGGCAGATCTTTGTTTGGCTGGCGATGCCCATCATCATCCGTCATGCGCAAGGGTATCGTCGCATTGGCAATTCCATGTCGATCTGTTTATAAAGTTCCAGTCGGTCCCGTGTACCGTAGAGTGGACACTAGTTTATGTACACGAGACTACCTCGTGCAGCCGACGACCACCCTTCCATTTACGAAGTCGTAGTCTAGCGTCGAATCGCGGTTTGCCGTGCTATACACACCACAAAAGTCCAATCTCCGAGCATCCGGCGTAGCAGGGAATTCGGATTCCACCACAAAGAGCGAAGAAGAACAGAGAAGAAGGGAAAAAATAGCACGCCCTATGCTCTATAAGTGCCGAGATAGTTTAGGAAGAGGAAGCAGCGCTAGCGGGGATCGTCGATCTCTACTTCGTACACTCCATTCTCACATATCATTGATCTCTGCTCTCGCAGTTTGGGGTGTACGCACTTACTTCGTGGATATTGCGATGAGCATCACACCAATGCACAAAAACATTGCTCGATTTCAAGCGACGACGCGATAGCCCTGAGAAATAACCGCGGGTACGGGGAGAGACAGACAGACTCCAGTTATTACCCCGAGAAATATTGCCGTGATCATAAGACTCTCACCCTCCCCTTAGCCCGCTTATAACCCCTGTAGTGTACTGCCTGCGGTAAGCTGTAACCCACCCTTGCTCCAAGCCAACAAGGGGAAGAATCGGAGTGTGGAAGGGAATGTAAGGGGCCGCTGGAGTATTCAAGACGAATCGAGGTTGGAGGCTGTCGGCATTTGGGCACTGGAAGGGGGGGAGAGA
>SJVG01000419.1:0-31015 GCA_034774675.1 Scedosporium minutisporum
GATATTGACATACAACACCGGGGATTCGCTGGTCGTCGCCGACCCAACTACTAACACCGGCGCTCCGTGGTTTATGTACAGGGGAGCGGACGGGACCCTCAGGTCCCCACGGGCTATGGTCGTACGTGCTTGCATCCTGGTCTCCGTCGAGGGTATAAACCCTACTGTTTCGTCGGAAAGATCATCTCGCACTTCGAGATATCGTGAGTTCCCCAAGTCAACCGGATCTCACATCGAGTTATGTATATAGATCGAGACAAGTCTAGATGCCAGGACACCCATCACCTTCGACACAGCAACAACTGCCTCTCAACAACTCAAGCCTCTCCCGTCCCTCCCGACTCCCGAGACCCTGTGTCCCGACCAACGGTAACCAATGTTGCAAACGCCATCCTCCGACGACATAGATTGTATCACGCACACCAACCACCCCGGCTCGAAAACGGGAAAGCACAGCAAATGCGTCCTGCCGCGGCCTGCCGAAGACCGTTCGTCCTAGTGAACAAACAACCAGAAAAGGGAAAGGCTCAGGTATTACTCCCACCTCCCTCACGCTGGGGACCGTACACGAGGCAGATATAGAGATCTCCCGCAATTTTCTACCAACCTCCCCAACCTTCCCAGCATCTTTCAGTTCTGAGCATGTTACGAGTAAGATCTTAAGATCTGCGTCATTAGAAATGAGTCTCTTGTTGGGCATCATGAACTCGTAGTGTGTTTGTTGTAGTAGTAATCTGTAGAGGGTGGGTTCAAGATCCGCATGTAAGGCTGCGCTGGGCCTCCCGTCCGTTGTTCCATTTTTCCCATACAAAAGAGACGCAAATCGCCGCTTGGTATATCCAACCCATAGAATCAAACAGACAATTCCCAGTGAACTCCCTGATGCCCATCAAGGGCTCACTAGATGGTGCCACTTGTTTCCCCCCCGTTATAAGATTGAAGAACAGCAAAATGTATTGTCATAAGAAAAAAAAAAAAAATGATGCAGCAATTTTTGGAGCACACCACTCAATGGCCCCTCTTCTTGCATATGCATATCCGTGTAAATCACCAATCTAATGCGCAGCCTTCTCCGCGTTCGGCAACCCCTCAATCGCCTCCGTAATAATGCTCAAGGCCTTCCTGAGCTCCTCCTCTGTAATCACCAAGGGCGGCGCAAACCGGATAATGTTGCCGTGGGTAGGCTTGGCCAACACGCCCTTGTTCTTCAAACTGATGCAAAGATCCCACGCCGTCCGGCCGTTGGTCTTGGATTCGTCAATGACGACGGCGTTGAGAAGACCTTTTCCGCGAACGGTCTGGACGACGGGAGACTTGAGCGCCGTGATGCCGTCTCGGAAGATGCGGCCGAGCTTTTCAGCATTGCCGGCCATGTCCTCTTCCTTGACGAGCTCAAGGGCGCGGATGGACACGGCCGCGCCGAGGGGATTTCCACCAAACGTCGAGCCATGGGTTCCCGGCTCGATGACGAGCATGATCTCCCTGCTGCTGAGGATGGCGCTGACGGGGTACATGCCGCCGGCGATGGCCTTGCCGAGGGTGATGATGTCGGGTTTGATGCCGGCCCATTGCGAGCAGAGCATCTTACCCGTCCGCGCGATGCCGGTTTGAATCTCGTCGCAGATGAGGAGGACGTTGTGCTTCTTACAGAGCTCTTGGACTCGGGTAAGGTAGTCATCATCGGGGACCACGACGCCGGCTTCGCCTTGGATGGGCTCGATTATGAAGGCGGCGGTGTCTTTACCGTGGGCCTCTAGCGCTTCTTCGATGTCGGCGACGTTGTTGAAGCGGATGGTCTTGCCGGTGGAGGGGATCTTGGAGCCAATGTTTGGCACGTATGGGCCATAGTTGTCTCTTGATTCAGGGTCTGTCGAGAGGGAGATTGCAGTCATCTGTTTGTGTGTTAGCAGGCAGGAAGACCTCTCGACGCAAATCTTGTCCTAGACTTACCGTTCGGCCATGGAAGTTACCCTCAACAGAGAAGACTAGCGCCTTGCCTTGTTCAACACCCTTCACCTTATACGCCCACTTCCTCGCGATCTTGATAGCCGTCTCGACCGCCTCGGCACCCGTGTTCATGGGCAGGACCATGTCGTACCCAAACACGTTCTTCACGAGCTCGGCCCACTTCGGGAACACATCGTTATAGAAGGCCCTCGAGCTCAGCGTTAGCCTACCCGCCTGGTCGCAGAGAGCCTTGACGAGCTCGGGATGGCAATGGCCCTGGTTCACGGCGCTGTAGGCGGAGAGGAAGTCAATGTACTTCCTGCCCTCGGGGTCCCATACGTAGATCCCCTGTGCGCGGGAGAAGACGACAGGGAGTGGGTGGTAGTTGTGGGCGGCGTATTCGTTCTCGCCAGCAATGGCGGCGTCGGTGGAGGCGGCGTGGATTCGGGAAGAGGTGCTGTTGCCATTGGGGCCGTCGTTTGCATGTGGCGCCATGATGGGTGGTGATTTCGGTTCGGATAAGTCTAGAGTGAGTTCTGATCTGCCTCGTGGCAAGTTCCAAGTTCTAGGTCTGGGAAGAATTCAAGACGTGAATGCGATTTAGAAGCTTCTAGGATCTATTCAAGACACAAGATGAAGAGTCTACAAGAAAGATGAATAGTTGAAGATGGTAGATCGATGTCAAAGATTGTGTGAAACAAACAGAAAGCTAAGATATGTGTGGACAGCGATTGGACCGGGAAGGGGGGCTTATTATAGACCGAAAAGTATAATCCTCGCTGGTTGCCAACTTGCTCGTGGTGAAGGCGGGTGGGTTTGGGCCGGACCCCATTTTGGGGGCGCGGGCGCCGGTAAAGCGCGGATCTACATTGGATCTAATGAATCCAATCATTGAGTATGGCAAGGGGCGAACCTGGGAAACCTGGGAAGAGATTGAGGGGGGTTCCTCACCGCAGTTAGCCCGTGTCGGAATGGCCGCCGACTGTTTCCCCTAAGCGCAGGTTTAAGCGACCTGAGGTGAGGAAGTGTTGGTTTTTGGAGGGGCGAAAAAAGTAGGACGAGGAAATCAATTGCAAGGTTGCACGAGCGGTGACATCGGTGACATAATGCCCCGATCCTGCCCCAATCATGCCCCTCAATTTCTCAATCATTGAATCCTGCGATGTGGGACCCTGCCTCAAGTGCTCTCGCAAGATGCAGCTTGTGCTCTTCCGTGGTCCCCCCCCACTGCCGTTAAAGGCAAGAGGTTGGCCATTCGATTCGTTTTGATTTGGCAATACTACCAAGTACGAGGGTCCCGGCCCCGGACCTGACTTACTCGGTGATAGTCTGACCATGCGAAGCATTCCTTGGGACATGTCGTGCCGAAACAAAGCGGCTCCGGGTTTCTACCCTCGCCACCACAGCCAATTGGAATATTCCATCTGTCTCCAGGCCTATCTTGAATCCGGGGAGATCCATGGATCGTCGATGGGAACGTCGGGTTGAGTATCTCCACAGTTGATCTACTACTACTGACTTGCACTACTGTTCGGCATGTCCAACAGGAGTGGCGCTGGGGTTTGGTCCTCTTCCGACAACGGCGAAGCAAACCCCAGCCTGACACCGCTAGTCTTCCAGACCCCAGGCTGAGTGGCCTACACTTGCCCAGATATGGACAATCTACTTTGTCTTGTTCCCCCATGCTTGCAGTGCAGATACTCTGACAAGCCAATAGGAATCCGCTTATTCCCCTTACTTGCCATCTGGGCTTGGCTCTCGGGCCTCGACCGGTGGCAGCCAATAAACGCGGCACTCTGCGGCACTCTGCGGCACTCTGAGGTCACGAGCTTGAAAACGACCTTCTCTCGGCTCCGTGCGGAGGAGGCTTTTTTTGTGCCTTCTTGACCCGGCCTAGTTGTGACGCCGGGTATGGTTGGTGAAATGTTACTCGGCTTGGACCGGCGAGTTCCTCACGCTCTTGCATCGACAACCAGGCACAGAGGAAGGCTTGTTAACATTAACATCCATTATCTTCACCAATTGTTCTGCGAGCACCGCCGCCTTGCTAACAAATTATCCACACTGATATCGAGAGTCGGAACTGCAGAATACTCCAAGTCTAATCGTCCTTCCCGTCTTACAAGCATGGCCACGTGTCTGTTGCAGAGTAGATAACGGAATCTGCATCTCCTATTAAGCTTGATAGACGACGAGTAGTCGGAGCCATGCAGAAGCAGCCTAGCTTATCAACTTGGTAGATGTTTCTCCGTCTCTGGAAATATCGTAATCCTCAATTCTTTGACTCACATGCAAAAGGAATGTTGTCCGGATCTTCCAGCATCTGAAGCAGATAAAGGTGGAGATATTCCTGTATCCGTGTATTGAGATATTGGGGTGGTTCATCCTGTGGTGGGTCCATTTGCATTAATCCGGTTCTGGCCCCTGTAATAGAGCCAAATCTTGCTGCCCCTGGCTCACTGTTCCTGGCACGCGTCAAGGATCGATGACGACGTGAATAATTTCAATATTACCAGGCATCCATGGTCCACATGTAATTAACGATCACAAACTGGGAGAATTTGGCACCAGGAGCACATCCGGATCTCCCAGCTCCCTATTAGAAGCCAGTAACCATCATGGCTTCCACCAAGAGCTCCCGTTCTCCAAGACTAGGATATTCGAGTGGAAAGGTCCTCGGCGCCTTGATATTGCTACGCCTTATCAACGTTGCCTTGACCCAGACCTTCTTTCAACCCGACGAATATTTCCAATGTCTCGAACCAGCTTGGCAGGCCGCTTTTGGGAAAGACAGCGGTGCATACATCACTTGGGTTTGTTGTTTCTATATCTCTCCAGATCGACTTTGATAGTGTGTCAAACTAACCCAAGGATAGGAGTGGCAATTCCAGCTCAGGTCCTCGCTGCACCCGGCGCTTTTTGCCGCCGTTTATAAGCTCGCTGACCTGGTCGGACAATATGCCGTTCCCGGTCTCAGAACGACGCTTCTTCTTTGGTCTCCTAAAGTTACCCAGGCAGTGATTGCTGCTCTAGGAGACTGGTACACCTGGAAGCTGGCCAAGAGGCTTTACAGGGATGACACGGCGGCCTCTACTGCTGCGGTAAGAAATCTCAACCTAGTATCTGTAGAATGGACTTGTAGCTGACTCGGCGGTAGCTTTGGATGACGGTACTTAATCCGTGGCAGTGGTACGTTTCGGTGAGGACGTTCTCCAACTCCTTGGAGACGACGCTTACCATTGCGGCGCTCAACTATTGGCCCTGGGACTTGTTCCAACCTCCTGTAAAGGAAAAGGTCAGGTCCTTTGGGTCCATGATTCGTAGCCCGGAGGGTCTCCGGAGGTAAGGAACCTCGCTTTATCCTAACGCCAAATATTCTTTCCTCATTCATCATCTTCTAGTCTCCGACTCTCTCTTGTTCTAGCTGCGACTGCGGTCCTTCTCCGACCCACTAATCTCTTCATCTGGGCCCCCGTCTTCGTTTTCACCCTCGTCCCGAATTACCTATCGCCTAGCTTGACTAATCCCACACTCAAAGAGACTGTCCTTTTCATCCGTGAGGTGGTGGTCTGCGGTATCCTGACCCTTGCTGCCTCCCTCGTCGCCGATCGCCTCTACTTCGGCTTCTGGACCTTCCCACCCTATAAGTGGCTCTACTTTAACCTCTCCCAGTCCCTCGCCATCTTCTACGGCGAGAACCCCGGCCACTACTACCTCACCCAGGGCCTCCCGCTTCTCTGCACCACCCTCCTCCCCTTCGCCGTCCTCGCGCTATGGAGATCCGACCCCGATCCCGCGGTCTCACAAGCCTTCAAGGTCTTCAGATGGGCAGTCTACCTAACCATCACCATCCTCTCGCAAGTCTCCCACAAAGAAGCCCGCTTCATCTATCCCCTCCTCCCCCTCCTGCACATCCTCGCCGCCAAACACGTCTCCCGCTTCTTCCTCTGGTCCCCCTCCCACCCCTCCATGCCCTCCCAATTCCAACACAAAGGCTATCTCGCCGCCGGCCTCCTCGTCAACCTCCTCCTAGCATCCTACCTCTCCCTCGCCCACCAACGCGCCGTCATCTCCGTCCTCGACTTCCTCCGCGGCCAATATGCCACGGGTGATGTCTCCACCGCGCCCATGACGCTCGGCGATAATAAACCCTTCGTCTACTTCCTGACCCCGTGCCATTCTACCCCCTGGCGCTCAAACCTTATTCACCCTAATCTCTCCGTCGGAGCCCTCACGTGCGATCCCCCCTTACACACGGCGCCCGGGACCCTGGAGAGGGCGTTATATAGAGACATGGCCGACCGCTTCTACGACAGTCCCATCGCGTTCCTCTCCGAGGAGCTTTGGCCCGTCGAGCCGTCATCACCGTCGGAGAGAAGCGTGGTGGGGGTTCCTCATTTCATTGTTGGCTTCGAGGGGATTGAGCCGGTGATCACGGAGTTTTTTGATGGGCCTGGTAGGGAGCATGGCGTGGAGTTGAAGCGTGTGTGGGAGGGCTGGAACGGGTTTTTCAATGAGGATTGGCGGAGGTCTGGGAAGTTGATTGTTTGGGAGACGGGCGTATAGAAATTCATTTGGTCGTCTTGGATCAACGATAGATTATAAGAGTATGAAACATGTAGGGTATATAGATAGAAGGGAGAAAGGAGGCTTTCCTAGTCATATCACCATCACGGCGAAGACTCTAATTTACAAACTTCTTAATCCAATGGTTGAAGAAGAAGAGCAGAAGGGAAAGTCGATCCTAGAAGTAGTGAAACGAGACCCCAAACCAGCTCCTAACCCAATAGCCGATCCGGAGGTATCCTCAACGACGTTTTTCCCCCTTCGAGCCTAGAGTTCCGTAAGGTTATTCGGCCCCTTTCCATCCCCCTGCATATATCTCTCCATAAGCCTGTAGGAGTCCTCTTGATTTCAACTCCTGCCTCACGAGAGACGAATGTCGATAGGACTCCTGGAGACTTGTCGAAAAGAGGCGAAAAAGCAAAAACATGACGAGGGTATCCCAACAAACAGGACTCGCGAGAATGAACAAAACCCCACATCGAGGGTTCAAAACAAGACACTTAACATTTGCGCCATGGAGAGTTTCCAGGCAAAAGGCTTGATAACTCTGTATCGTATACCAAGTAACTGGTGAAACAGAAAACAACAAAAAGGCGACGAGCCTAAAGGAAACCGACTCCTGATTTTCCCACTCCCTAATCCTTTCCGGACCCCGACAAATATCACGACAAAGAAGCTCCCAAGAAGAAGAGAAAACAAAAAGCTCTCCTCAAAACGTAAACCGACAAATCCTTACATTACCCGACTAGGAAAAATAGAATAAAACAATAGCCTAACAACAAGAAGCGTTGCCCTCCACTTTTTTCCCCCTTCACTCCTTTCTTTCGCGGACTCAAGCTTCCTGTCACTCAAAAGCCACCAAGCGCCTCGCCATGAAGAATAAAGCAGAAAGAGAAGTAGATGGAAAATGACCAGATTAGGATTATGGATATCAGGGGTCGTACATGGCACTATTCCTGACGAGCCGTCGGAGCCGTCGCAGCAGCTGGGGGGGATGGATGTGGATGAGGCGCAGGTTGTTGCTGCGGGGGCATGGGTGCGGGCGTTTGCACCTGCGGGTTTGGTTGTGGTTGCGGGAGAGGGGTCTGCCTTTCGGGTTGGGACGGCTGGGAGGGTTGCTCGAAGGCCACGATCGGTGGCTGAGGAGTGTGCTGCGGTTGGGGGTGCGGTTGCAAGAGCGGCTGCAAGAGCGGTTGCGAGTGCGGTTGTAAATGCGCCAGCCTTTCTTCCTCCCGCTTCAAATCAAGGCTCTTGCCACGAAGGGAGAGAACACTTGTGCTCGAGGATGCGTGCTTATTGTGAGCAGGTGGCGATTTGTTCCGACGCTGTCCCTGCGTCTCCTTGGCCTCTCGGTATTTGTTCCTAATCCAACCGATCGGGTTCTTGGTAGACTCGTCTTTTCCAGACTCAGACCTCTCCTTTTGACTGCTGCTACCCGACTCTTGAGTCAGCTGCGTCTCGACCATGGACGATGCGGGATCGGAGCTGTCATTCGTAAAGCTCTTTCGGGGTTTGCCGACACTGCCGCTAGCAAGCGATAGAGAGCTGTCCGCGGCCTGGAGATTTGTTCCTACTCCCGGGCGGGGTGACGATAGGTTAGAGTGGTGCGAGACGGAGACCTCATCTTTCTTAGTGGGTCGAGAGAGCCTCCACCGCTTCTTCTTTTCTTTTTCGGGCACCTCTACACTCGATGTTGGGGGCAGCGGCTCGTCAACGTGATCAAATTCGGAACCCTCGTTGAATGAGGAATGGAGCGAGGTTGACGGTGACTTTTTTGGCTTCAAAGAAGTTTCGGGGTGGAGGCCAGGGAGAGGGGCGGGCATGTGAGAGCCTCGGGGAGTAGGCTCCGACGAGTCATCACCGGCAGATAGTACTTGTTGGGACTCGCTTGGAGTGGTGGTGGGGGTCCCTTCCAGGCGCTCGGGAGGAGCTTCCAAGGGGTTATTGGACTCTCTTCCAGGAGAGATGCCAGTCGAATGAGGTAACGATGCGGTAGAGCTGTGTGCGCTGGCGTTTTGTGTTCCACCAGCTGGAGCTCTCTTCTTTAGCTTGTTACGCTGTCGCTTGTCACCTTCACTTGTGGGGGATCTCTGAAAAAGATTTTGAAGATTTCGCTCTTTCGTCGGCGTCGAGAGACCTTCAGAGGGCGGTTCTAGGAGCCTCTCTTGGCTGCGACCAGCACCAGCTCCAGAGGTAGGAGAAAGGCTGGCGTTCCCTGCGATGGACGGGGTAATTGTGGACGCAGCAGGAGAGTCGCCGGCTAGGTCCTCGGGAGCCGTGGCGAAGTTAGGCTGTCTGACAGCTAAGGGCGAAGAATCCTTGTGAAACCGTCCTGCTGCGAGCGCGGGGGACTTCTTTGAGGGCACTGTGTTGCTCCTTGCCAAGCCACCGGTCGGCGTAGTAACGATAACAGGGCTTACCGGAGTGGCGGCACCCTCGTTTCGGGAATGTCTAGATGACGTTGAGCGATTGCGCCGTATCTTGCCATCGCGCCGGACGCTCTCGGCTCCTGCACTAGCATTTGATGCGGACCTACCCAGGTTTGAGTCCTGTCCACCGGGCGTTGGGGTTGATGGCGAGCCTGGTGCAGCTAGCACCGGTGTCCCATGTTCTACCTCTTGCTTCGTTTTCTCATCAGCAGCTGTACCTTGCATGCCGATGAGGAAGTGGTCTTGGTTCTCGATGAGGAAGATCAAAACACATTGGTTAAGTCGATATTCCTCGGGTGCCATGGCATGGCCAGGATGCGACAGCATCCCAGGCTGGAAGATGGCGGCCAGATTTTGAGAGTTCATTCGGTTCAGGTCAGACTTCGCGGCAAAGACAGCAAGTAAGTCGAGAATGTAGAGCAGTAGCTGCCTGTTAAGAGGTGGCAGCTCTGTAATAAGCTGCTGGTACTTCGCGATGGCGGCTTGCTCGTCGAAATCCTCAACGAATTGAGGACCCTCCGCATCACCAGTTGCCTGTTTCGTCGCGCCTCGAAGAGGATCGCGGAACTTCTCGTAAAGGTCAAGGGGCACGACGGGCTCGGGGAGATCGTTTAGGTATCGGCGGAACACGTTCGAGGCGTCGTGAACGGTGTATTTGTCCCAAACTAGGCCTTTGCCGTATCTGTCAGGCTCGTCGAAGATGTTCTTGAGCTCTTTTATACGTTTTTCCGATCCGTTCAATCGGAAAATGCCTTCGACCTCGGTAGCTGTTACGTCGACCAACAAAGGAAAAGGTCAGTCATAACGATAAATGCGAACGAGCAGAGTCGGGGAAAACTGCCTTGACTGGCGACGGTGGGGGAATGAAGCTTACCTTTCTCCTTCAAAAACACTCCGCACTTGGCTACGACAATTGGAACATAGCCGTATATATAGCTGCTCCCGTTTTCGTCGACGAGAGATATAGCGACGTTCGCGTAGGTGATGCTTTGACGGAGAGGAACGCCGAAAATGCCGTGGGGTTTCGTTTCTGGTACTGTGGATGGTTTAGTACGCCCTTGACGCGTAGAGGATAGAGGGGAAGACGACCGATCTACGAGAGGTTTGGTGGTAAAACAGCGAAAGGGAGCGACCACGAAAGTTTTCAAGCGACCGAGACTTCGGCAAGCTCCACCGTGGTCCTCAGAAGTCGCATCACTAGACCTGACAACTGAAGGCGATGCTGAGGGAGGTTGGGGCAAGGCGTGGGCTTCGACCTGAGCGTCGTGCTGAGCTAGGATAGCTTGTAGGTGCGCGGGCAACGGGTATCGACTATCTTCACTAAAGCGCAACACACCAGAATATCGCGGCGACGAAGGAATGTATTTGGGTTTCGAGTGGGCGGGGGAATCTGTACCGTTTGCCTCTTGGTTCTTGCCCGAGGGCAATTTGAAACCCTTCCACCATGACTTCAAATCCCGCTTGCTGGGAGGTGAGGCAGGATTTTCGGGAGCAGTCGGCTGCTGTAGCTGCTGAAGGCCCGACCGAATCGCGGCCCCGGGCGGCGGCGTAGGCATGGCTGGGGGACAACTTCAGAGATCTGAGAAGAGATCGATGAACAGCCTTGTCGGCTAGGTAATTCGATGGCGGGGTTCGGATGACTTCGATGGCTCGTCGTTGTCGGTGGAGATGGGAAATCTGTCAGATGGGTCTGGGAGGAACGCGGCAGTCACGAGGGGGGTCAACAGTCGCAGGGAGGGACAGTGGGTGTGAAGGGCGATCTGCATGGGGTAGTCGTTCGAGAGAGCTACAACAAGGAGACAAGTTCGACCAGAACAAGTGTGCGAATGTGAATAAGAAGGCAAGATGCAGAAGGAAAGGTGTCAAAGAACAGACTTCCTTTGTCTTGTGCACTTTTATTCTCGCTTGTCACTCTGCTTGTGTTGTCCCTTGTTGAAAAACTCTCGAGGATTGCGTCGGCTCGATACCCGCGATGTTTCGTGCAGCGAATGGTTATGCGCTGAGAGTTTGGAGGCGGTAGTTGATTGGATATGAGGCCGTTGCTAGAGAAAGGGGGGGTCTTCCAGCGTTATAAATTGGTCGCGGGAATGAACGTTGTTGCAAGCCGCGGATTGGATCAAATAGGTTTATTAATTTGTAGCCTGCGAGGTTGAGACTCGTCGTGGAGAAGAACGGGTAAGCTTTGCAACGGTCCAAGGTCTGCACTCAGCGCTCAGTACTCAGCACGCAGCTTTCGTGGGGTGCTGTGGGAGCCCAGAGAAGAAGGATCGAGTGACGCTTGATCGATGCAGATGCAACTGGAATGAGGTGCAAAGAAGACGATCTTCAACGTTGTCTGGGGCCAGGAATGGAGATTTGGTTTTGGTTGTCGTCGGAAACGCTAGCTGGGACTTGACTGGAACTGCGAAGTAATAGGGTGGACTGGACTAAGTACGATGTACGAAGTGGTCTTTGACAGGCAAGAACATTGAACCAGCTGAGGATTGGGACTTGGATGGACTTGGGCTGGGCTGGGAGCCTGGGGCATGGGTTGGAGCATTGGCTGTGCTCTGTGTGCTGGGACTTGATTGATTTGGGACAGGTCTAGAAAGGAAGGTTCAATGGTTGGTCTATGCGATGTTGCCAGGTCGTTGCAGCTGTTGCAGCTGTTGCTTGAGACTGAGCACAGACAGGGCAAGATGGAACAAAGCTCGAGGTCTAGGCCTGGTCAACCTCAATTCACGGATTCAACCGATTATTGACTTGTCTTGTACGAAGGTCCCTGGATCCTGTATTATCAGAGCTCAACTTGTACGCTCGAATAATAATCGACGTCTCAAAAATTATTTTACACATTTACTCGTCTCAATATCCGTTCGAGAATCTGATCCAGGCCTCGATTCTTCACAACATTCACACCCTGAGCTCCAAGGGAGGATTAGTGAGCTAGCACATCACATAATCCAAAAGATCAATTCACAAAACAAACTGGGGTTCGGCGAGCTGAGCGCCTCTTTTTGGGTACGAAAGTACTTGTGCAATACACTCGACGACTAAGCTCTCGCACCAAGCACGAAGAGCATCATCTTTGCTTGTCAAGTACATCAATGTACTCTCATTAATGACGCGGTGCGAGAAATACCGGAAGGTTACTGTGGTGCTCACAGATTTAGCGTTTGTGTCCATTGTCGCTTCCTCGAGGTACTCATAAACTCGAGTACCTATGTCATGGTACAAACTTGAGTACATACTTTACATTAAGCAATTGAGCGCCGAACCTAATGTCTTTGTGAGCTTGTGAGGACCGAGGTACGAAGTATTCTAGTACCAGATACCAACTCTGGGGTGAGTCAAGTATGGCTCCAGAAGTCTATGACCCCGGGACCCATTTCGTTTGCCCAACATCGTATACTTCGTACGTAGGATCCGGACCGTTATTTCCCTCGACAAGGGCTGAGGTACAGTGCAGCAACATTGTCGTAAGCTATGGCAAGCCGATATCAATATTCAGTCACAAAGACCTCAGAAGCCATTTGATCCTCCGCAAGAAGGGGAAAAGAAAATTGCCGTGGCGCAGTCTAGACCCGTGCTACTTTGAGAGGAGGCTTTGTCGAAAGTTGAGATCCCGTCCTTGGGCGGAGAGATTGTCCGCCTTACGAGTATTACTTCGGACTCAGTTACGAGATCATTCCGAAAGTAAGAAGTTTACTGGGACTCACTATCGCGTGGCCTGTTTAGTGCACGACGAAGTACTATGTAGAAGTATCGAATCTGACCAATTGATGAATGTCTTGTCGGCTCCCACCACCAGTGCTCAAACCACGAGGCCTTGAGATCCAAACGAGTTTGGGATTGCCTCTTGCTCGACGGAGAGCAATCAAACTATCAGTGCCGTCCCCTTGGATGATCTGAATTACATCAAGTCTCATTGGACAGTCCTGCTAAACTATCATTTCAGAGGAACTTGTTCTCTAGGTACCTCAGCACCCGTTTACTCTCGCGCTCCATTCCCCTTCTTCCTATGAAGTAGTCAAGTGCATTGTCGTATCGATGCGCTTGTCCCTTCACCCCCAACCGCCCTCTTCGTAACTAAAGAAAGGCTTTGAGAGTTGCCTCCTACGAACGAGGCAACCACTGACAGACTAGATTTCTCCCTTGTCCTTCCCCTTCTGCTGCCTTCTAGGCTTCCGCCGCTAGCCCTACAGGATCTTGTGGATACATCTCAGCCCTCGTTACGCTCGTTGCATGGGCAAGAGGACCTGGCAACTCGTGAGTGATAAAATCAATGTTAGGCAAAGCCAGCTATTAGGCTTCACTTTTTTTCCTCCATCTTCTTTTTTCTCCTTTTTTCCCCCAGTTTTTTTATCATTTCTCCTTCTCGTTGTCATTGAGACTAGCCAGACCAGTCGTCAGGTCCGGTATATATTCCCATTAGTGATGCCTTCAATCGCCCTGGCCTAGCCATGTCAATGGCACCGAACCAGAGCGCTTCATTGTCCCCTCGTATATTACTACCTCTCTACTTGTCGTGCAG
The DNA here is from genome assembly GCA_034774675.1 of Scedosporium minutisporum. NCBI lineage: Eukaryota > Fungi > Ascomycota > Sordariomycetes > Microascales > Microascaceae > Scedosporium > Scedosporium minutisporum. The sequence goes on from SJVG01000419.1 coordinate 13,456, forward strand.
ACACATTTCGACCACGCTTCGGCTCTTGACGGTCTTGCCGAGAGCCTTCCAATAAGCCAAAACCTACTTCGTACTTTGTAAGCGCTGCAGCAGCTTTACTGACCATGCAGTCGAGACATATATTGGGAAGACCGAAAGCGGTATTCCGCTGCTCGCATGGCTTTTGCGCTCTTTGTCGAGCTTTTGGTCACGCAAGAGAGCCAATGGTCTCGCCTCTGTGACACTTGTTTCAAGCCTAGTCTGTTTCATGGTCGAATGGGGAATGCAGATAGTCTCATTCATGATGGAGCAACCAGCAATTGAATTCCACTTTTCCCATTGTGATTTGATGCAGAATCACCCTGGCAGCCAGTTGATTGTGGACAGGCTCGCTCAATGGATGAATTGGGACTTTGAGAGTGAGCATTGAAAACTATCGAACACATACTCTGGCCGATAAACTTCCCGTATCCGAATTAATCCATTCTGAAAGTACGAAGTAGCAGCCTAGAGCTTGAACTGTATGGATAACATTGCTCATTTAGATGGCACTGAGATCAGTGACAGCATAAAGCAATGGAGAATGCATGCAACTGAGGGTCTGAATGAAAGTGGTGGATGGGCAACTCGGATGGAGCCGAGCCGTTCCCGTGCCTCGAAGACGGAGGGCAGGCCAGACCATGAAACACAGCAATTATTCAGTGCAGCTTTTTAGCTATATGAAATAGCTCCCATTAGACAGCATACACTGAGGTATTATTAGTTTAGATATTCAGATCTCTGGAGCGTTCTCACAGTGATCAAGACGTTAACTCCGTCGTCGTTCCCAAGTCGAACCTGGAGACAGCTTATATAAGCTGGAAGGTTCCAACAGGCAGAATAATGTAAACAACTGGGAACAGATGGCAAAGCTCGCAGCGCCAAAAATACAAAAATATACAGAGCTTGGTTTCCTGACTGCACATCTGGTTGCTTGGGAGAAGAGCTTCTATCGCGACAAATTTCTTCGGCACCACCAAACGAATTCGGCTCACCACTTCTCGGAAAGCAGCACGTCTCTCCAGTTGCAGGGGTAGCAAATGAACCTCGTTGACCCCTGAGTGCTCTCCGGCGAGCCTACACGGTGATGGCGCAAGCTTTGGATCATCGCGTCTACCTCCCTCCTCTGGAGGAGTGCCTGAAGGGGGAGAGAGACATTTTGTACGTGCCACATGCGTCACCGTATCCCAATCCGAACTGAACATATCATATATATTCTCGATCGCCTACTAACTACGTTGTGTAGATCATGGAAACTAGTCGCAACTGCTCTTTCTGACCCGACAGGCGTGCGCCAGACGACCGATGCCGTACGCGAGTTCCTTAAAGATGCCTACGTCCAGGACCTGATAAAGAATCCCGCCAAAACATTTATAGCCCAAGGTGATGCCGCGAGTGCAGAGTTCGAAACGAGAACTTCAGCCATCCATGTCACGCCCAAATCGAACGGAAGCTACGACATAAGAACGATCAAGGAAGATGCTCAGTGGTTAAGTAAGATCGCGAAGATTAACCTCCTTGCCGCACTTCGAATCGTCGCAATCGAACTACAGGCCCGTGCCGCATACCATCTCGCAGGGCCTTTATCCCTCCAGGACTCCCTCAACCTTCAAGATGCGGCAGGCGGTAATGAGGTCCAATCCTCCACTGTAGTGGCTACCCTGGCCACCACAGGGTCCATTGACGCAGACGCCCTCTGGGACGAGTTTCAAAAGCAGGAATCCAGGAGAGCCAGGATCTACGTAACATATCTCTACGAGAAGAGGTTCTTCTTGATGGTCGCCAGCTATGTTCACTCGATCATCTTCTACGAGAGACTTCCGATTGCCACAGAAATCCCTCTTCTCAACCTCCACGACCTATATGCTTTGCCACGCCCCATGTCAGGAGAGGACGATACGAATGGAAGACGTGGGTTTGTGGAAAAGACCGTTACCACCTACCTCGATCTGCTAGGCGAGATCACCAATTCCCTCGACGCGGGGTTGGAAGCGACGACGGATGATCCCCTAGTTACCCAAGATGATGTAGCTATCGACTGGTTACGAACTGGCGTGGATCAAGCCGTCCATGCGACTTTAGTGGTTTTCCAAGCTTTGGACTACATGTCTGGCGCGTTAGTGAACCCAAAGATTGTCGGCAGGTGGTTCTCGATGATGAAGGTTCACTGCTTTTTTGAGCAGCTCTCGGTAGGTTCCGCCGTTTCCATTCTATTCATGCTTCCGTGAATGCTAACCCGATTGAAATCGTTCTTCCAGACGTCAGATGCCGTCGCACAAGAACTCCAGGCTGCATTACAGACCGTCACTTGCGCCGTATCTTTGATATTGCTTAGCCCCACCAAGGCCCTTCGCCATGTGAACCCAGACGGCGAGACTCCGAGCGAGGATATCCTCTACCTATCATTCCCCCAGGTTATGGAGGACATTCACATCACAATAGAGACTGCATCAAGCCTTGACTCGGCCGCTGCATACCCTACGATATTCGTGTGGAGTATCATTCTATTCCAGCTGCACCTATCCCTAATCGATAGGTCTGAAAGGCGCGATGTCCTGCTGCAGCAGAAGTCTGCCGAGCTTATTCAAGACAATCCTATACGCCCTGGCACTGCTCGGCGTTCCTCGGTCGGAAGCATCATTTCCATCGATGAGCTCCCGCGTGACGTCTTCCTGCGATCGGCCGGACTCGACAAGGAAAGCCAGGCCATCGAAATTCTTGCAAACCAAACAACGTCGAATGGAGCTGCGTTCACCGTCATCGACCAGATGGCAACTTCCAGCGAGAAATCCTTCCCGGCCTTGCAGAGTTCGCGAGTCAGAACCGTCTTCCTCGAGTTCTTTAACTGGACCCAGCCCGTTGTACCCTACCAGGCCGATCCAGTTGTTGCACTGGTCGACAATCTCTCTGGAGGCGCATCCTATTGGGAAATGTCGCCGCAACAAGCCGTTACTTCAAACACCGATATTCTTGCCAACGCGCTAAACAACGAGTTATTCCTGGACAACTATCTCTACACGTCACTCAACCGATTTCCTTTCGAGTTTTCTCCCTTCCTTCACATCTGCTCAGCGCTCGGTAAATGCACGACATTACTTGATGGTGCCGCCTCCGATGAGGTCGTCAGCATACTTCGACGAACCTCTACGCTCACCTTCAACCTTCCGGATTACTTCCAGGCATATGAGCTCGTCTTCGAAGACGAAAACACCAACTCGTTCCGCATCCTAGAGCCTCTACCTCTGTTCATGCCTCGTGGTCGTAGCAGGAGGCACGTTGCCGTCGACGACTTCTGCATCCCGGCTGGCACACACGGCCGTTTTGTAACAGACTCTGGCCGTGTCGTGCAGCTAGATTACGAGTATTCGCCGCTTGCGCTCCTAGGCAGCAGTCTACAAATATCACTCTCTCAAGGTGATTATCGCTTGTTCTTGAGTGGCACGGCCCAGAATGAGGTTGCGGAGAGCATCGGCCTTCTCGCCATTCTTGTGCGCGCCCAGTGCCTGAAGGCATCCCTCACTGGAGCAGCCGACCAGCATCAGTCCGCGATAGAAATTCTCGAAGAAGCAAGCAAGAGTATCGATAATAGCAAGGATATAATATCGGTCATCTGCGATATCCTAGACTCATCTATGCAGGACGATTCCGCCATGGGTGATGACCAGGATCTGGCGGTCCTGACGTCGTGCATCCAGTTCCTTCATGCGACGCTTCCCGTCTACCCGAGCCGTATTCTCTCATACATGGCGCGCTGTGATCTTCTTAGCTCGGACTCACGCGCGGGCAGGTTGGCTAGGCTCACCGGAAGTTTGGACATGGCCGACAATCAGTTTGATTTCCTTGTCTCCACCGTTCGCCTCCTATCCGCTGTCGTCGACGCCATCATGAGCAGCAGTGTACAGAGAAAATGTGGGAACAAGCTCAAGGCCCGGCTACGTGTTGAGACAGACAGCTGGCTAGGGACGTCAGAGAAAACACTCAGCAGGTTGAGCCAATCCATTGCCGTGGCAGCCGTTGATGTTTTCGAGAACTGGTCTACCTGGAAGCTTAGGTCGGACACATCATATACTGTGCTCTTAACGGAAGTGGTGCCGCTGATGAAGAACCTAATTCTCTACGCCTATGGACTGGACGACTTGGAAGGCTCTTCTCGACCTACAGAGTGTCTTGAGGCGGGTGCCGAATACATCATTGATAGTTTCCTCTCGCCTTCGGCGGGTTCCCTCCGCTTTCGACCTCTGCAGTCGACATTATATATGGGATTCCAGTACCGGCCCTCGACCCTATTCCACTCAAGGACTATAGCCCTCCAGAGCCAGGTTTCCGCCGTCTTGGACTTCAGCACGATTCTCCTCAGGGTCGCCAACATTTATACTCGGCCGGTCGGGACATTCGAGTCCCATCTTTTCAAGAGCTCCGGTCTACTCGCGAGACTAGTAGCCGTCAACGGGTCTTTCCAGCGCCCGACACTCCTTCTCATCACTGCTTTGGTGGAGAGTGCCGGCCGAGGAACAGACGAGCCGCCCTCTCTCCTCGGATATCTTGGGCCCCAAGTCGCGAAGTCGTTTTTGGATGACCTCTCAAAGATAGGACGGCCGTTCTCGACGCCTTCGGAAGTAACCACTATCTGGAAGTTCTTCTCGTCGATCATCCGGAACAGGCAGCAGTGGATGTCCAACTGCCTCATCTCTGGCAAGACGCCCCGGGAGGTTTCCGAATCTTCCAAAGCCAAAGACTTTGCGTCAGAGTCCGTCTTTTCAACTGCGCTCGGAATGACTAAAAACCTCGGTACGATATCGTCGCGACTCAAGGTGCTCGGCATCCTCGACTTCATCACATCAGCGCAGAACTATTGGCCCTGGACGGTGTTCACGATTCTCAAAGACCCGGCGTGCCTGGATGGCCTCCGCACCCGCATTCGTGGCATGTCTCCTTCGGCCGTCACCGCCAAATCCGACCCTCTGGCAGCGGCGTACGACGCAAAGGAGGCGGCCTACATCGCCGAAGCGTTCGCGATGCAGCTCTACCACCTCCGCCACATGGGCGGTGCCAAGGCAACTGCGGAGAATCTCCTAAAAGATCTGGATTATTATCTTCGAGACGGCGCTCTCATCGCCGGCTATAACGGATCTCTGCACGCGAACTTCCGAAAGAACTTTGCGACTAAGTACCCGACGTGCTCAGTTGAGAAGTTCAAACGTACGATGCTTGAACCGAGAGATTTGGGCGACAATTATTACTACAATTTGACGCGGGCTGATGAGATGCTTCGGTTTGACCCTGGATGGCGCGGGCCTAAGGGTAATGGTTTCAAGAAGGAGATGGAGCGGGCGAATTTGAACCTATCTCTCGTCGACGCTCAAATAGCAAGTTCCACCGCCTCATACAGCTTCCATTCCCCATTGTGAGAGGATATACAATTAACATGATGAAATAGTCTCTGTACCACGCGTGGGAATTCCTCCTGCTAGAACTGAATAGCGCTCTCCCTGGCGACGAAGTCGTCGCGCGATATATGCAGCAAGTCGCACTTCAATGCCTAGAGGCCAATCGAGAAGGCCAAGGTCCCGAGAACATCTTTGTTAGAATCATCGAGTCTAGGTCGAACTTCGTCTTGATGCTCATTCAAGGGCTTATTGGGGTGAAGATCGCTCCGCAGGATGTGAACCAGTTAATCGGAGCGCTCTATAGCGCCGTCGCTTCGATTGAAGAACCGTTCGAGAAGGAATCAGCGCCGCTCTACCGGACTCTTCTCAAGGCGCTGTACATCGTCTTGAAGTCACATGCTGGGCAAACAAGCGCGAGCAGTGGTGACGAGAGCATATCCGGCGACACATTGGTTTCGAGGATACAAATGGTGCTGGATATTCTCGACAGGGTTGTCGGAAAGGGGTTCCGCACGCTAGTCACTCTCATCCACGACAAGAACACCGCGGTGTCGCCAGAAGACCTAGGTCTTATCACCGCTGTACTCCAAGCCTGCCTCGCACTTCCAGACATGAACCAGCAGCAGACGCAGGTACTCAACATCATGGCAGCGCACGACGCCATGCACGTAGCCTGTTCTCTCTTCTCGTGGTCCGACAAGATCATCGACAACGGCGACCCCGTCTACGGCGAACTGAGTCTCCTCTTCCTCCTCGAGCTATCCAAGCTCCCCATGGTGGCGGAGCAACTAGCCTGCAATGGCGTCATCAGCCAGCTCACCTCGGCCAACCTGACGCGGTTCATGAGACGCAGCGTGATCTCCCCCTTCGCCGATAACGTCGGCGCGCAGCGGTGCTACAGCGTCTGGGCCAAGGCCATGCTCCCCTTACTGCTCAACCTCCTCACGGCCATGGGCACCACGGTAGCTCCCGAGGTCAGCTACGTGCTCAACCAGTTCCCGTCGCTCCTCAAATCCAGCGTCGAGCGCTTCGAGGCCCCCGGAACGAGCCGGACGGCGTCCAAGGAGGCGAAGCACTACGTCACGCTGCTCACGGCGATGGAGATCCACTCGCTCGCGATATTAACCCGCGTGCTCGGGGCTTTGAGGCAGAATAACAATCGCGACATCCCCGAGGTGCGTTGGGACGGCGCTTCGTTGTTGGAGTACGTCGAGTTCTGGCTGAGTAGTAGGCGGTTGCTGAGGGAGAGGCTCCTGCCGCTCGGTCAGAGGGAGGTGGAGTGGAAGAGTGTGAAGTCGACGTCGGCGGCGGCTAGTGGCGCGACGGACGGATGGGAGAGTGTGTTGGAGGAGAAGGTGGTGGTGCAGTTGGAGGCTGTGAGAGATGTACTAGCTGAGGAGGCTTGATTTTTGGGAAAAGCGTAATATTCAAAGGGGCGAAGTTTTTCAATTGTGTCTAGGCTGAGTCTGGATGGAAAGAATCAGACGGGATCAATAACATGGTGTCTGAAGTAACAAAAGAAGCGAGATGTACACCGATGATGTGAAGGATGTCGGAATAGGGTTTCGTAACAACCGGAGTTGCCTGTCGAGATTTTTTACGTTTTTCTCTATAAATCAAGGGCATTTGTTTTTCGTCACTATGCATCTTGCGTTCTTATTTCCGGGGATCTGCTAGCAAGATTGAATTGCTGTGTATTACTCGCGAACAATCGGTTTTCGGTGAGTAGAATTTTTGGTCCGGCAGCCCCAAGCCCTCGACTGTTCATCTTTTTCCTAGCTTTCTATCCCGTCTCTATAAATCCTCCCTTTGTTCAGGATCCATCCCATAGCTAATGTACACTGGTGATAAAACTTTTGCAAGAAACGTAAACAAAAAAAGATGATGGGAAAAAAAAAACGTAAAGAAATCCGCACGTCATGTCATGTAGTGCGTACAACACACACGAAGTTCTCGCCATGATATACAGACAAAGCGCCAGGAAGTGTCCGGGGACATTCCGAGATCCCTCCGCAGCATCATCAGTTTTTGCTGTTGTTGTTGTTGTCCCGGGGTTGCCGTCGGCGTTCCTAGCGCTATATTACAGATGTCTTTCTTTTCGTATCCCGCAAGGAGGAGAACGAAGAAAAAAAGTGAATTTGTTTAAGATGATTCGGTTTGTTGTCAACGGCCGTCTACTGTTGTTGGTTCATCATGGTCGTTTGACTGTGTTCCTGGAAGCGCTCGCCGAGACGCTGCTGCATGGCGAGGGTCTTTTGCACGCAGCGGGAGATGCAGCCGTTCTCGCGCGATGAGAGGGCCTTGGAGGTGAACTCGTCGACGCAGGAGGTGAAGCAAGTCTCGAACATGTTGTGGAACATCTAGAATGGTTGTCAGTGGATCTTCCCGCTTTCGCATATGATGGAAAATCACGATAGATCTCCCCCATTGGGGTAAGAGATTGGGTTAGGGGCTTTGACTGAAAAACCTACGGCCATGAAGTCCTGCATCTGGCGCTTGGAGAGGCGCTCCTCGAGCTGGCGTTGCTCGGTAGCGTTGAGTCCGAAGCTGGGTGAATGGGTGGTTAGCTAGCCTCGGGGGAGGCCATTGGGAGAGCGGGTGGAAACACACTTGTTCATTGTGATGGTGGGTATGTCTGGTTTCGAAGGGTGATGATGCGCGGGTTTGGGGAGCCGGAAGTCGAGAGGTTGATGGAGTGGATGATTGCTGCGAGTTTTGGCGCAGTAAAAATTGAGATGCATCGAAGCTTCCGAACTTGGATTTTCGGGCCTGGGCAACTCGGAACTTGTCTGTGTTTACATAATCATGGGTTGCGCGTCCAGCTGGTACCATGCGACAGAGGCCGTCAGCAGCAGAACTCTCTTCCGCGTTGCTTCACATCGTTCCAAGCGAAATTGCTAACGCAAGCTATTTGACAATATATCATCTGCTCGAAGAACTAGATTTGATGAGGCAAGCCTAGTGCTGTTGAGTTTGGCGCTTCTCGGAGTAGTTGACGCTTATGTTTGCTGGTTAGGGTAAAGAAGAAGGATAGCATTGAATGAACCGAGTATTATAGCATACTATCAAATATTGCATACAGCTACACTTGACGTCAAATTTCACATGTCCACCCTGCAAAGAGCGAGAAGAACACGGAGCCTCATCGAGTCACATTACCTGCTACTTGCCTGCTCTCTTCTAGCTTGCTTGCTCTCCAAACTTCCATTCCGACTCCCTTGATCTTCTCTGATTTGCCTGATCCATTCTACTGGACCTATTGCGACCTGCTTACTCGACTATGATTCCAATCAATACTCCATCGTGACTTCTTGTTCTATTCTAGCTTTCTCTATCATCACCAACGGAGAGATTCCAGCGAAGTTGATCAGATTAAGATGTAAAAGTCGAGCTTTTCCTCGAACTGCAAAAGTGTCATTGAAGCCGGACATTCGGAATCACTAAGGCAGTTACAGGTTGATGTGGGGTGGTGGTTTTCAGCATCGAATCACGATGTGAAAATCGTTCTTCTGACGAAGTTGGACCAGGAGCAACGCCAGATCATACTAGAAAGGTGGGAAGAAGAACTACCAACCAGGCCCTCGACCAGGAGCGACCATGAACCAAGCATCTGCATCACGGCCCAGGCCGCGGTAATCAATTAAGATCACTCAAAGTCCTACGAACCCGGCGTTATATAATGTGGTGGATGGCCCATTGGTATTGCCGTTCAGACTCCTCTTCCTCAGAGCTCCGGGCCCAGGAGAGTATGACATTGTAATAAGCATTCCCGAGCTGCAGGAGTATGCAGCAGACGTATGGCAGGAGGTTTGAGACAAGAGCTAATCAAGCTTGATTTAAACGGAATGGATGTCAATATCAATCAGTCATCCAGGAATCGCATTTGCAGGTCCAGATGCGTCTTATCTTTGACGTGCCCGCAGATTTTCCTATAGCTAACGATTTCCTCGAGCAGGACCTTTGTCTTATTGAGCCTATGCCGTATTCCATCTGGGAATCAGTCTTGCCTCACCGTTTCTAGCCGCAGCTAAGAAGCGGCTCTGCCCGTCCCTTCTCCCGACGAAGGGCTTCCCTGATATAATTCATCGGCGCAGACAGAAAGGCAAGAATTCTACGTTGGCCATGTCCTAATCCATACTATGAGCACCAACAGACAAGCTGTCAATTTAACCCTACCATCTTTCAGGAGAGTTGATAACTTGTGAGCAGATCCGGCGTCCCCAAAGAGATCTTGATTGATGTGTGCGCTTTAATTTCCGGATTTAGTACTTTACAGGGGTGAAGAACCTCTACAAAATTGCAGTGCCTTGGAAGATACAATGCCAATCCAGCAACGGAATGGACGAAAATTGATCAAATAAATCAAAACAATGAATGGAGGCGGCAGTTGTCTTGGGGCTGCTGGCTCATAACAATTGAGGTCTTGATAATGCCCACAGGAGACAATTGGATTTTAGCGGATATTTACATAATCTGTAGCTTACCGCCTAAATAAATATTTGTTAACAAAGTTGACACAATCCACCGATCACGGAAAAAGCACTGCAGAGCTTGACTCATGACATTGAGCTACTCAATTCCTCTTCTACACCTCAATCTTTCCCCCCTCGGACGGGCCCGATCGACTCGCAATCACAATTGTCCCCCAATATAGTCTCTCTTTACGTCCAGACTGGGCGTCAGAGTCAGAATGCCTGCGCTGGACATCATCGACCACTCACCCCACCATCCCGATCCTTCCCCGCCAATCCCTACCGCATCCAATGTTATCCTCATAGATAACTACGACTCCTTTACCTGGAACGTTTACCAGTACCTCATTCTCGAGGGAGCTACCGTAACTGTATTCAGGAATGACAAGATTACTCTCGATGAGCTCATCAAGAAGAACCCTACGCAATTGATCATTAGCCCTGGACCGGGCCACCCTCAAACAGACTCGGGAATCAGCCGGGATGCGATAAGGCATTATGCTGGGAAGATTCCCATCTTCGGCGTGTGCATGGGACAGTACGTTTTATAGAGCTCTCGCTCTCCCTATATAACTCTGTGTGTGCGCGTAGCATTTATGAATGATAATTAACACGTGCAATACAGGCAATGTATCTTTGATGTCTATGGTGGCGAAGTCAGCTCCGCCGGAGAGTGGCTTCACGGCAAGACGTCCCCGTTGTCTCACGACGGCAAGGGTGTCTACGCCGGCCTAAGACAGGGCCTTCCCGTGACCCGCTACCATTCGCTCGCTGGTACTCGGGTCACTCTCCCGGAATGCCTCGAGGTAACCTCGTGGGTTGCTCTTGAGGACGGATCTCAGGGTGTCATCCAGGGAGTGCGGCATAAGGATCTCACCATTGAAGGTGTCCAGTTCCACCCCGAGAGCATCTTAACAGCTGAAGGCCGGACCATGATTCGAAACTTCCTTCATCTGCAGGGAGGCACCTGGGAGGAAAATGCTCGCCTTCAGAAGGAGTCGGCCCAAAATGGCTCCTCCGCTGCCGCTGTCCCGGCACGGCCAAAGAAGAGCAACATCCTTCAGGAGATCTACACGCGCCGCAAGGAGATTGTGGAGGCCCAGAAGCAGGTTCCTTCTCTACGACCAAGCGATCTACAGGCCGCCTACGACCTCAACGCGGGGCCTCCGCTCGTCCCGTTCATCGACCGACTACGCCAGTCCCCCTTTGATATCTCCTTAATGGCTGAGATTAAGAGAGCGTCTCCGTCCAAGGGCGTTTTCGCTCTCGACATTAATGCTGCTGTCCAGGCTCGAAAGTACGCTCTCGCAGGTGCGAGTGTGATCTCCGTCTTGACCGAACCCGACTGGTTCAAGGGTAGTATCGACGATCTCAGGGCTGTGCGGCAAGTCCTTGACGGAGTAGCGAACCGACCAGCAATTCTCCGAAAGGAGTTTATTTTCGATGAGTACCAGATCCTTGAAGCGAGATTGGCAGGCGCGGATACCGTTCTCCTCATCGTCAAGATGCTAGATACGCCTCTTCTCGAGCGCTTATACAGGTACTCTCTTTCTCTCGGCATGGAGCCCTTGGTAGAGGTTCAAAATGCGCAGGAAATGGAGATTGCGGTGAAGCTAGGCTCTAAGGTGATTGGCGTCAACAACCGCAACCTTGAAAGCTTCGAGGTCGATCTCGATACGACCGGCAGATTACGGAGCATGGTGCCCAAGAGTACCATCCTCTGCGCGCTGAGCGGCATCAACAGCCACAAGGATGTTGTCATGTGCAAGAACGATGGTGTGAACGCTGTTCTAGTGGGCGAGGCGATCATGAGGGCGCCCGATGCGAGCGTCTTCATTCAGAAGCTCTGCGCCGGAACGGATAACGTGCCAGAGCCTGCCAAGCCTTCCCCTCTATTAGTCAAAATCTGTGGGACTCGAAGCGCGGAGGCCGCTAAAGCTGCCGTCGAGGCCGGTGCGGATTTCGTAGGCGTTTGCCTAGTACCTAAAGCGAAGCGGTGCATTTCCCATGAAACTTGCCTCAAGATATCCGAGGTGGTCCACTCGTTCAGAGGAAAAGCCCCGACTTCCGTGGCGCAAACGGACGTAGCGAGCGACTACTTCGCCGGAGCCGTGGAACGACTCACGAATTCGGGGCCCAAACTAGTAGGGATTTTCCAAAACCAGCCTCTATCCGAAGTGCTTGAGAAGCAGAGGGTCTACAATCTCGATGTCGTTCAGTTCCACGGCGACGAGCCTGTGGAGTGGGCGAGGCAAGTCCCCGTCCCCGTCATCCGCTGCTTCAAGCCAGGGCAGGCCGGCGTCGGCACTCGCGGCTACCACACCGTTCCGCTCCTGGACTCTGGCTCCGGTTCCGGGAAGCTCCTCGATGTATTCAACGTCAAGTCCACGCTGGAGAAGGATGCTGATCTCAGGGTCATCCTTGCCGGAGGGTTGAACCCGGACAATGTGGCGGAGGCAGTCAAGGCCATCGGTGAGCTCTCCGACAGGGTCATTGGGGTTGATGTTAGCAGTGGGGTTGAAGTCGATGGGAAGCAGGATCTCGAAAAGATACGTGCCTTTATCAAGGCAGCTAAGGAGTTCAGGTAACGGGTATTCGCCATAACTAACATCTAAATGGAATTGATTTTTCACCACATGCTCTCACATGGTGATGGTTTCATTTAATCCCACATTTCAAGAGGAAGGTAGGATATGCTGCCAATTTATTGCGTCTCACCCATGACACTCTTCTTCTGTTCCTCCTTCCACCCTCATCCCCATCTTCATCCTCTCCTTAACATCTCCCCAGTGGAATAGATGTGACCATTATATGTTCAGGGACGAACTGTTAACAGACCTACTCAATACAACATCTACCCATTCTCGTGGCAACAACATCACAAACTTTCAGACAAGAGACGACTTCCTCATTATGAGCCTTACTTCCCTTCTAGAATCTAGCTTGTGTTCCATCTGCTGCCAATAGTGGCTCACCTCTCCAGCATCGCTCATACATAACACTTTACACCCTCAACATCTAGATTGTCTTTACCTACTTCAAAGATTGTAGTCGGCTTCTTCCACCCGTTTACACACCCAAGCCATCCTCGTACGTCCTATAACGTAAAAGACTACTCTCTACTCCCCGTCATACACAGCCCGAATCTGGCGATCCTCTACGTTACTCAATCGTCCCCAACCTCGAAACACATTGTTCTGCAAAGGGTGGTTAAAGGCGTTCCGCATCTGTCTAGGAAGCCGCTTGCAGTTTGGGGTATTCAGTCAAGAGTGTGGGTTCGAGATCTCCGAGGCAACATGGTCAGTGCCATATTCAAGGGCAAGGTTCTGGCAACCGCCGGGCCGATGCCAGGCCAATTTACCGAGGAGAATATCACAAAGTGGACTGAGCTCAGAGGCGGGAGCTTCTCTCAAGAACTGGACGAGAGGGTTACGCACTTGCTCTGTACTAAAGAGCAGCTCGAGAAGCGGGGTCCACGAGGTAAGATGTCACATTTTATACCCCTTATACTGGTTGATATCTAACGTGAGATGCCTTTCCTAACAGTTCAAGCGGTGCTTAAGTCGTATGAGAAAGTCCACCTTGTCGACATTGACTGGTTCAACCTCTCTTGCCAGGCTAACAAGAGGGAGAAGGAACGTGCGCACGATCTTCGGTCGTTCCTCAAGGAGAAGAGAAAGCGGGAGAGACGGCTTGCGCAATATGCGAAGGCGGAAGATCAGGAAGATAAGTTTGTCAACACCAGTAAGTGAGAAATTCCTCGTTTCCGTCGAGGTTGTATTGGCTCTAATGAACAATCTCAGATCTCTTCCACGTATACCGGGACGAAAACAACTTCCCGTACGAGGTCACGATCACAAGGGATGATGAAGAGACTGGAAATACTGGTCAGAAATATGTTCTATATGTAAGGAGCGACCAGAATAACCTCTCACCTCAACACATGCTTTCCCTGGTTGCTGGGGTGCACAACAAGCCTCATGTCCAGAATCAGTTGACATGAATCACTTCACTCTACCCCTTCCAATAATGATACCTCCAGGCTTGTGTGTCCTCCTTTTCCTCCACCTCCTCCACATCAATATGTTTACTTTCTCTCCATCCACACGCCCCATGATGAAAAACCTTTTCCCCTACTGTCAATATATATCTCAGTTCATACATTCTTTCAGTCCACTTTTTCCATCAACAGACCTGAGAACAAATCAATTGACCTCTTTATCCCAGCTCTTCGAATCAAATGCCAAACCATCCCTCTACTGGTTTGCAGCCAAGTTCTACCGGAGGCCACGGGACAACAATCCAAGTTACCATCGACCGACCACCTGCTCAGGCCTCAAAGACGAGCACCACCAACTCTTTACATCCTTTTTCGAGAAGAAGACTGGAATCTGTTGGGAAGACCGCCTCTCAGATTCAAAGACAACACCAAAGTCTTTCTTCCAATATACACCACCTCTAAGGTGATCATTCTCTTCACCTTTGCTGAATTCCTGAAGAGTTCCATGGAAGAAGAGCCTGGAGGACGCGTCTTCTGAGGACATCGACTACGACGGGGAAAAGGGCCTTCTCCCCATCTCCTGCTGCAGTGAAATCCTCTTCTTCCTACTAGAACATCCTCCAATCAAACAGTTTGGCATCAAGGAGGTCAAGGAAATAATCGAAAGGATGCAAAGGATGCAAAGGATTAAGAGTCCTGACATTCTTGGTGGTTCACTTGAAAGACAGGTTGGGAATGCATTTCTTTATCTCTGATTTGCTATCCTTTGCTTTCGCTTGCTCCCCCTGCTCCCCTTTGCTTTTCTTTGCTTTCTTCTGTTTTTCTCTTCTTGCTTCTTTTTGCTCCTTTCTTAAAAGCACTTTTGCTATGAGTATTTGTACTTTACCCTTTACAACTATAACACTTTTCTATTGACTGGAGCTAATGAGTACCCACGGGAGGAATAAAACTAGTTAAAAATTGCTTCAATTATATATAAAGTAGAGGTCTTTATGCCTCTAGAGAAGAAAGCTTTAGGAGGTCACGGCAATACCAAAGGTCCTTCTAACTTTTCCAATGGCGGTATCACAAGGCTACCTTGACTTGTGATACCGCCACCTGATTTCATATTTACGGTGGTGAAGTCTGGTTTGGGGAACTGAGAGAGTGTTGAGAAGTCTGAGAAGCCCGAGAAGTCTGAGAAGTCTGAGAAGTCTGAGAATGAAAGGGGTGCTAAGGCCCTGGCCACAGAGATGATGTATGTCGACTACACATGTCTCCCAACTTCACTGAAGCCCAACACCTCAAGATCCTCAAGATCCCCAAGATCCTACCAGATGGATTTCAGGAGGTACATCTACTTCCACCCCTTCCCAACTTGCTAATTGCCCCTTAAGAGGAAGTGAGGCTGACCTTACAGGTATCTTGGGGTATTGGGCTTGGTGGCTCCGACTCTTTCCGATGAAGAGATGTATCTCTGGAAGTGCAGCTACCCTAAGCCTTAGCAAAGGGCAGCTGCCTACCTTCTAGAGATGGTTCAATCTCTCCTATGAAGTGATACTCTTAGAAGTAAGGTATGTGTGTGTGTCCTTATTCAGGGTGCTTATTTAAACTTCCAGCTTCTGGCAGTCTCCTAATAAAGTTGCTATTAAGGTCCTTGTCTTTTAAACCTCACAGACTAACATACCATCCACTCCCAAGAGTTCATTTGTTAACCTTTAGATTGGTCCACCATTCCAAAAAGAAAAGCTCTTAGTAAAGTTATTGCAAGAAATTATTGCAATAGAACAATGCTCGAGTTCTCCAGCATCTTGGAGCAGCAGATGCAACATGAGCAACATGAACCCCAATTCGTGTGTGTCTCGCTTCCTGCTCAGGAGGCTGTGTCTAGGGTTACAGTTGCACCCTAACCTCTCTGCTCCGAAGGACACGGAGCGTGGAATGTGGTGAATTGAACCAACAACACAGAGATCCAATTGCATCGATCAGTGCAGGACCTTTGTCTAGCTAGGTAGTCCAGTGGTCAGAGGTTATGATGGCCCCGAATTCCGCTTCGCCCATTACTTCTTCCATCGCTATTCTTAACAGAATTCCGACCAGTCAAGATCGGGTTCGGCCTGTCTTCGAGAATGGATCGGCTTAATCTTCATTTTGATGAGAACCGTTCTCTCTCCTCGGGCAGGGCTAGCAGGTGTCCAACGCCGGTTTCATCTTCCGCCCAGCTCGGGACCTCCTACGTCGGCAGGGCGGGTTCCGGGCTGGAGAAGGCGATTCGGCTGGCAGCCTCGTCCACCCGGTGATGGGCCTGGCGCTTGGCCGACGCTGATTATCGAGGCCGGGGATTTCGGAGTCATTACACTGACTGAGAGAGGATGCGAGATGGCTGTTTGATGCGCTAAACCACCAAGTCCTGATCGTTCTCCCCGATTCCACGTTCGGGGGGTCAGCTTCACCGCCTCCTGGGCGAGGGTCGGCTCTCTCCCTGTCTTCTCACTCGACAGGGTGGATTCTTCGGCTAAGCACGATTCTATTACATCGAATAAGAGGGAAGTTTCACTGCCTCCTGGGCGATTGTCAAAGTCCATCATCTCCGTTTAGACGGCGGCCTGGTTTATCCAGTGCCTTAGCCATGGGCGATATGAATCTCATCCACTAGAAGGACCCGACCTGAGATTTTGATGCCCGCTAAACTAGGGTGTCCCGATTACTCGGGGAGAACCCTACCTCGCGCCCGGTCGTGCAAAGCTCCTGCTATGGCAAGCCGACTCATAGCCTGGGAGTGAGCATGTACCCGGACAGGTAGCCAACAGATATCCCTGGTGGATACATTCCAACTCAAGCCCGAGCTTCAAGAGCAAGTAGTGCTCACCTATGTTCCCCGCAACGCAGGTCTAGGCGGGGACATGGCCATTTCGACAGTCCCGCTTTGCCAGGGAATATTACTTGTTAGGGATCCCGGATCCGAAGAAAATCGGTCATGTTTGCCTTGTCTCTGTTTTGGCAGTGTATCTACGCGCTTCTGGTCACCCGTTGAGCATTCGTGAGTTGTTAATACATTTTATCACTATGATTCTCATGATTCTTGAAACTTTGGTACCAGGCCCAGAAGGCTACATTATGGTGTTCGAAACGTGTTATCATTTTCTCTTCTGGCTCTGTTGTCTCCTGCTCGTTATCCCGACAGTCGTAGCCCAGCATTCTCCAGTATCTCGTTTAGAGATACATATAACCCAATATCATAATGCATGTTTGCGCCGTGACCCATCTCGTACAAATAAATCCCCATGGACATCAAGCTCATCCTCCAAGCAAAAACGGGTTTCCGCGTCGTCTCCAACCATTAGAACCTAAGCTTAGGAAGCACAAAAACGACCAAAACCAACACAACCATAAGCCCATAAACCCAAGCAAAAAGCAACATCCTCCCCCACCAACCCTTCCCCTCCGTCATCCTCGTAAGCACATTCATCCGCCTCCTCGCAGCCTCTATCCCCGTCTCCGCACGATCCATGCCGTCGGCGGCGCGATCCAGCACGGCGCGGTCCTTCTCGAGCGTATCGTTGAAGCGCTGCGAGGGGTCGCGCAGCGCTGAGGCGTACTGGAGGATGTTGCCAACGAGAGCTTCCTGCTCGGCGCGTTGGCGGTCGAGGATGGCTTCGGCGGTGGCTGTGGAGGTTTGGGTTGTGGGAGGGGCCGTTCCGAGG